>CM031242.1:464820218-465015149 GCA_018340775.1 Taxus wallichiana var. yunnanensis | reverse complement strand
AAAGTCACATGGAAATACATGTATATTTTGTGGGTGACCTATTGACCATTGAATCAATTTAGAGGATAAGAGGTGGGGCAAGGGGAACAACTTGATGATCATTCTTGAAGGGAGGCCCCCTCCTCGTAATTCTATATAGATCCTCCCTCAAGAATAGAGCCATATCTATATAGTCCCCTGTCATATATATATTGAAGGGCCCTATATATCTTATAGGGATTAGTCCCCACATCAGGAAAACACTCATATGATAAGACAAGGGCAGGCTCCTATATATAGATATATGGTGTCCAAATCTCTATCTTATAGACAGGGCCATATTTTATTTATAACTTGTGGCCTTCACTTATTTTGGCTTACACGTATCATTTTTATTAGAGGTGGACACCCTTAGTATTATTCTGACCGCATGATGTTTGATCTGTAGCTTTTTCCCCATACCTGCATCTTCAAACAACAATAGATGGAACTGTGTTTGCCTTTAGTTTGATTCTTGGGCTACTAACCAATCAAAAAATTAAATATGATAGAAAAGTTTCAGATGTTGAGGTCAAATATTTCAAAGTAAATAAATCACAGTTCTGAACCTGTTGGACAGCGTAGGAGAAATTAAATAGGTAAAATTCAGACAGGTCAGACATATAATTTGCCCAGTTACATCTAATTATTTTGTCATTTGGTTTTGCATCTACTACTATGAACAAAAAATGACTAAATCGTGCTATTCTCATAATCTGAAACCATGCCTTAAATCAAAATCAGCCAGCAAATTCTCTTCCTTGCACCAGCTCAATTGGTAGCATGATGTACTATTTTTAGATTCGACATAATTTTATTTCCCGAGATATATTATTATGTTACCTTATGATCGGGATAAGACGTTATTTTCCTAAATTATTTGATTTGCTTATTGTTTATATGAGGTAATTCAAATTCCAAATCTTGATATGAGTGCTCCAGTGCAATCGGGCATTATTTCCTCTGGAACTTCGCCTATATTCCTGGGAAACGACCTATGAATATATTCTGCTGGTACGTATACTATTAGCTCTCATCATTACGCCGAGAGGCGTTGCCTGTATGAGAAAGAGCCTCTGGTCGGGCTTAAATTTGACGCATCACGGGCTTAAATTTGACGGGTGTTTACACGTTTTTCTATTTTTAGCCGTTCCCAAAACAGCGGCAATTACATGTAGAATGGTTGGCAAGATTCGAGGAAGAATATTGTTGGGATCGCAGATTTGAAACCTAGGTTTTGTGGTAGATTAACTTAATGATATAAGAAATTCTTGGAGGATCTTGTCATTGTTAGGGTATTCGCCATATATTTTGTGTTAGTTTTAAGATATGTTTTAATTGCATTTGGATTCTTAGCTTACTTATCTACATTCACTGATTTGGTTGCTTTATTGCACTCCTCCCCTTGAAAATATTTGATTCTATATTTGGAGCTTGTTGTCTAAGTATTTGCTGCAAGTACATAAATATTTTTTTAATGTTTTATGTATTTGACTAGATTCATAGCTGACTAGGTGTAGTTAGATATGTAACAGTCGGGGACCTCAATAAACCCCCAATTTATGAGATCAAGAATGTTATTGTTTGTAAGGCACTATGTCGGACCTGTTTGGAAAATCCAGATCTCTTCCTCTGGTGCACAATAATTCACACTACCTCCAGATCTCTTCCCCTAGTGCTCAATATATCATGCTGCCTCATATAGATATTAATGATTTCATAAAAAATGTACAGACACTGTAGAGAACCATGTTGGAGACAAGTCAAGGGTAGATTAACAAGTAATGGGTTCTTAGAAATATGTTGTCTTTGATCTGAGACTTGCTTCCTATACCTCTCATACCAATTACAAAGGAAACATCTTTAGGGAAATTGGCACCTACACTTGTCCCACGGCCTTTCCTCAACCCATTCCAACAATAGGGTCCATTAGACTTCAATGAAGAAACATAAAAAAGAAGAAAGTTTCCAATAGCTTCTCATTTCAGCAATGATTACAAAAATTGCTTCATTGTTGTGCAATAGCTTGATTGATTACTCTTTTTGCAATTGCTAGTGATTATCACCTAACAACAAAACTTTCTTAATTTTGTATGTGGGGTATTAGGTGCCTACATCTGTGTGGGAAAGCATTATGCTCATTTTGTTGTAGGGCAGAGTCAAATGCATTCCTTATAAATTCTTAGTGAATTCATAAATTGCATTTTAACTAGGTCCTTGGAGTCAATACAATGCTGGTAGCATGGATAGACAGTGGTTTTGTATCTTTTTAAATTTGATGATATTGTGCTAAAAATGGTGTCTAATAGTTGTTTGTTCTCTTGACTTAAATAGATGAATGGGGTGACCTTCCATGCCAGACCTGAAAGGAGTTGACTTTATTGTAGTATTTATATCTTGATGTCTGCTATCTATGGTATCCTGCTAAGTACCCGATCTCTCTTTTGTT
This sequence comes from Taxus wallichiana var. yunnanensis, assembly GCA_018340775.1. NCBI lineage: Eukaryota > Viridiplantae > Streptophyta > Pinopsida > Cupressales > Taxaceae > Taxus > Taxus wallichiana. The sequence continues at coordinate 465,012,682 of CM031242.1, read as the reverse complement.
AGAGGAATAATCTCTGATTATTTGATTCTATATTTGGAGCTTGATGTCTAAGTATTTGTTGCAAGTACTGAAATGTTTTTTAGTATTTGCTTGCATGATCCCAAGTCATGTTGACATGGAAAAGCATAAATGTAGGTCTAGTATTAATCTTGTGATGAACTTCCACCTGGTTGGAGGATTGAATTGATATAAAAAAAAGATATAGTAGTTGATTATTGTATTAATTTTGTGAAGTCAAGAATGACAATAGTTGGGGATTGAAGTGAAATTTGTAAACAATTTTTATTTTATTTTGTTAGTATTCAAACAAAAGTAAAACTAGCCTCGTGGATGTTAAAAGCTCTTCTTAGTTGTAGGATTGAGCTCTTACATGTCTTAAGATTGGCGTGGGTATATATATTAACTTGAATCAAGATTGTTCTATTCTATGTAATAGTTGGTAGTTAGTTGATTAAAATTTGTTAGTACTCGAACAGAAGTGCAACTAGCCTCGTGGATGTTAAAAGTTCTTCTTAGTTGTAGGATTGAACTCTTACATGTCTTAAGACTGGTGTGGGTATATATATTAACTTGAATCAAGATTGTTCTGTTCTAGGTAATAGTTGACAGTTGGTTGTTTAATTGCATTTCTTTTAATGCAAAATGAACACATAAATATATATTTTCACAGGTATGATCTTCATATTTTTCTATCACTCTCTGAAAATGGTATTATGTGCTAAGTATGTAATATCATATATTGTTGTTTACTTTAAGGTAATTTTGTAATAGTCAATTCAGATCTTTAGAGTTGGCTTTAGGTGATCTTATATCTATGCGATTAATAATGATTACTCTTTCTTCATTTCTTGCATTTCTTCAGTTTTACTAATCTTGGTTGTCAAATGTCTGATTTTCAACTCTTTTTTGTAAACCACATGGAACTGGCCTTTCCGACACAACTAGAGCATTTATGCCACTCTGGACCACCTCTTGGGTTCCTAAATTCTTCGTTGTTTTCCCATAAATCACTAAATAAGGTTTTGACCTAGATTTGACCCCAGATATCTTTTTGGGCTGATTCACTTGGATCACTGAGGGAAAGATATTGGATCACTTAGATTGAACCCCTGGAACTGTGTCCGGACTGTCACTTGGATCATTGAGGAAAAGATATTTGATTAGGAATAATTTCCCAAGTACTACTAAAGATGACAATGTTAAATATTTATGAAATTGATTTGTTTGAGTGCATGTAGTCTATTGACCATATTGATCATAATCTCATTATGTCATCGTACATGTGAAGAGCCATGTCCAATAGTATTAATGAACCCAAACACATGCAAACAATTGTTGGTTTTGAGATGGATGTTGTTCATTGCATTGGTCCACAATTTTGTTACACAACATCATACATATCCAAGTTAGCCAATATTTTGATAACAATAGAAGAAAGTCTCTGGAACCTGAGCTATTTAAAAGACAACTACTATTACTTGCATCAGTTAATTGCTGATATCCAAAAACCATAAGAAACAAAACTGAATTGGTCCGCAGAGAAAAGTTTTGGTTATATCTACACCTGTCTGGAGGAAACCTTGAAAAAATTTAATGACAAGAATGTCCCTAGACAATTTGTTGTAGGAGATATTTTTGTAAAGAACCATGTCCATGTATGCAGATGACCAACCTTAGAGAACCTAAATGTAACAAATAGATGTGTCAATAAAGAAATTATAATAAGATATTGCTTTCTGATTTGTTGTCTGATAATCTATACAATATGAAATCATGTCTAGCCATGAATGCGTCCACTACTACTATACTCAACACTACTAGTATCCAAAGTGGCGAGTGTCGTTCAAGGAGTAAAGCACATGTATTCATTTTTAGTGCAAATAAAATTGTCCACAAAAGGCTACCACTCATGATATAAAATTTTCAAATGTACGGAAGTCTTCATGTATTCATGTTTAGTTCATATAACATAGTCCACAAAAGGCTACCACTCATTATATAATATTTGCAAATGTATATGTATGAATTTGTAAAAAATTGGAAATATATAGATAGAACCTTTCAATGTAATGTTTCATCTATATTCCTACACTTCCACTATCAATCACACCCCTTATCAACATGTTATCAACAATACAAAAAGGATTTTTCAACAAAAAAACCAATGCAACCACCGTCTCAAACACATTCCAACACTAACACAATTTCACCCAAATAATTACAAACAACATCAACTACAAAAGTAATTAACTATCCCTCTAAATCAAATAACATATATCATTCGGTGTTCACATTCAGACCGTACACATGTGATTACTAGTTGATATTCGGTTACTACGATATATAAATGATAGGAAAATGGTTATAATGCTTTATTAGGCACGTTTCACATTATTATTGTTGTTGGTTATGTTATGTTTGTCCTTTTTCTAAATTTTCTTATAGTCTAACAAGGTAGTATGGAATACAAGTTAGTACAATGCATTTTAAATATTTATTTGTAGTGCAAAAAGGCATCATGATTGGACAATCGTCCACATGTATTACATATTACTATAAATAGTTTTCACTTATATTACATATATTCTTTCATGTTCACAAAATGGTCAAGTAGTAGACCCTTACAACTTGTTGCGTAATGATAATTAATAAATTACATTCATACCATATGCATTGGGTGATCGAGGGTAGGGAAACTTATGAAAGGAATTGTACACACCTATGTCGATGAAAAAGATGAGGGTAAGGTTACGAATTTTAATATCATTAATGCTCTAACAATGACATGAACGCCATCTGCTTTAGAAAAGTTGTTATCTATTACAATGCCATGATTCAGGTTGGAGAGGTTTATTCCATGTTGAAAGGTACCTTAAAATATATCAAACAAGAATATAAAGACTCCACCAGCCCCTGGGAGCTCATTCTTAACATGGATACTCAACTATGTACCCTACAACAAAAATTGCTCTTTGTCATTTTCATTTCATCAATATAATTGTGATTTAGCACATAGCTCTATAGTGGATGCCATTGGTCTTGTCACTTCTACATCCGTCATTTTACCATTACCGGAAATATGGGAATTGTGTTAAACGATGTACTATTGTCATAAAGGACCACACAAGATATACTATAGCCATAACCTTATGGGGAAATTTAAGTGATGAGGGCACACAAAAAGTTAGGACCGCAATAATGGAAATGACACACATATGCCAATCGTAGTTATTAAAAAGTGTAAATTCAGCTCATTCAAGTAAAGAAGCTTAACAACATGGCTTAATACACAAATCTTTCTAACACCCTCAGTATAAGAAACAAAGGCCCTCCATATTTGGATAGGTACCACAAAGTAACTATGTCTCAATTACACTAAGTGCAGAAATAGTTGTTTGAAAAACCATTGCTTGCATCCATGACTTCACTCCAAAACCTAATCCAATAGGTTGCAGTTGTTGAGAGACAGTTATACGGGTTGCGCTCGGATGGCTAATGGTATACAATGCCGTAAAAAATGGTTATAAATACAAATGATTCTTGGCATTGCTTAAAATGTAACTTGGATTCAAATTTATGTAAATATAAATACACATTGTACGTGATGCTTTAGAGGACCCGACTAACACTATATGGGTAACGAATTTTGATGATGTGGCCAAAGCTTTATGGGAATGTTTGCATATGCTCTTAAATGAATAAATGCACGAATTACCAAATCTATGTGAGATATTTTTAAAAAGTGCTCGTCTATGGGTTTATATTCATCCTTTCCATTTTGACAGTACCTTTCAATGGTAAGGAGAAAATATTGTGTACCATACACAACTCAACTAAAAGCAAAGACGAAGGAAACCATGCATAAATGTTAGCAATTTTTTTGGAATCTTTAGAATGAAATAGTACAATGTGATTATAACATATATGTACATTCTACATAGTTTGACCTTGTATTATGTTGTACATATTTACAATAATGCCCCTCTTGTAAATACAAAAGATACAAATATCCACACAGCAAAACACGTAACATGGTGTAAATATTTATAGCAGCATGTAATTGTTGTAAATAAAATACCTACAATTCTATTTAGCATACACATTTCACTATTATAGTTTTAACTTAAAATACACATACATGCTACGACACCACTAAAATGGGAACATGAAACAACATACATGGATAGAAAGAGACCCTCAACTAGATGGACCCTTGACCACTGAATGACCAGAGGGGCTACAAATTAGATAGGATGCCTTATACCCTATTGATATAGGACCTAACCCAAAAATGGTCAATGTCCTACCTTAGAGTGCACTTTGTATTATTAAATCACGTAAAACTAATCCAACAAGGCCATGAAATGGAAAATCCTACCGAAGGAAATTTATTTGAGTTAAAGAATTGAACAAAATGCTTTATTGTTTGTATGAGAGTGAGAGCTTCCTTGCAGAAGCCATTTTTGTGCATATCCTTCAATTAATGGTGTCAAGGTGGGATACTGTAAGTAATGATTGAAAATTCATAATATACACTTGATAGTCACATTTTCTTAAATGTTTGCAGTCTATTAAAGTGACCCATTGATTGTACATGTGTTGTCAAGGATTTGCATGCCCTGTAATCAGCAATTGAATGTTAACGAAGACAATCAACCGAATAAGGAGTTGGGGAACGTAAATGCACTATACCATGTTTAAGGTGATTAATGTTACTCATGTCATAGAGAAGCCACTAAGCTTTGCAAATGTATCAATGAGGTCGGGTGTTATAATTGAAGCAAGAATGGTGGTAGCACTTCAAGACATTGACAATGGAGTCAAAAGGTTGTTTCGCTGGTGTATAAATAAAGTTGAATCCTACGTGGCTATTGTTGAATAAAATCCTAAGCACTATAATGGAATATATAAAATGCAAACAAAACTAAGAAAAATAAATGTCTTGTTAGAATAGGGATTTGTATACAAATCATTCCTGACTTCCCATGTTATTAGAGGACAAGATACAAAAGATTTCAAATTTGGCTAAGGCAAACATATTCATAAATTTTCATAGAACACTAAATTATAGCCTAAATGAACTCCATGTTCGTGGAATTAGGATACATTAATCACTTTCAAGTGATTCCAAAATCAAACTAATGCCTTGAGAAGATATAAAAAGAGCCATCACATTGCATTGGCTTATAACCATACTAGCTACTCCTACTATGAATGCACACCCTCCATTCTTACTTGCCCTTTAGATTTGAGTATTATATATTTCAGACTATAAAACAATACTGTTATAATTTAATCCAAAGTGACATCCTTCATAACCTACCACATTTCAAAAATAGACACGAGTTAAGGAGTAAACTAGATGGATAATGAAAATTGTGGGTGATTAGAATATGGTATCAACCTTAATTCTTAAATTGAACCCAAAAACTTGAGAACTATTCAAAACACTTTGTTAGGCACTATCTGCAAAATAAATAGACATGTGATGAACACGGAGGATATATATGATATTAGGTTCTCAAGATGTCTGGCAGAGACTGTCGTGAAGACCTCTGGTTTGAAAAGGCTCTCATATTCAAGGCTGAAGCAATTAATTCAATGCATATCACCTCATTTCTAGAAGTATAAGAAAATGCAGTGGGGTTTGAAGGCCAGTTATCCTGCTCCCATGTATGGATCATGTTGACGAGAAAGAAAATAAGAATGAAAACAAAATGAAGATAAAGTTGAGTGTAGTGAATACTCACTTGGGTCCATAGTGATGAGCATAACAATTCCTCCAAAATCACAGGTTCCACCGATTCTTTTGTTCTTCTGCAAATCAAGAACTATTGAAAGCATAAGAAGCATGTGCAACCACCGTATCGGGCATGTAGCACAATCCTTTAGGTAGGACATGTTTATAATCAACACCATCTCCACAGACATAGTCCATTGATTTTTGTAGGACTGAATTTGGGATGGTGGGTTTTGCTATATGTCAAAGACCATATGTCTTTGTGATGTCGATCGGGATTTAGAGCGTAAGGATTAGTTGGATTAGAAGGTAGATATGATGGTGTTGTAACTTGGTGTGGTAGGAAAAGGAATATAAGGTGTTGGGTTTTTAGGAGGATAAGGCATGCATACGGTGGGTAGTATATAGTAGTAGGAGGGGAGGTGAAGAGTACAATAGAAGATACGTAGGGAGGATAAAGAAGGATAGAAGGAATTGGAGACTATTGGCAATATTTAGTGCCAAGTGCAACCAAAGAGGGAAAGACACAACCGAAACACAAAATATGTATTATATTAATTTGAAAAACTACATACAATCACAAAGTTGTTGCTCTAATTTCCTTTTGTTTCTCTTCTTGTGTCTAATTTCTTCTTTCTTTTTCTTACAATTTTTTTTGTTCTTATACATTTCTATTTGCAAAATATTCCCTTTCCCGTATTTTTCTTCTTCTCTTTATTCTCCTTTTCTTCTATGTGTTGTAGATACGTTTATTTTCTTCTTCTTCTATATTCCCTCTCTCTTTGTATTTTCTTTGAGTTCTTTACTCTTTCTTTCTCTCTTCTCTTTTTTTTGAGTTGCGGCTCTTCTCTTCTATATATATCTTCTTCTTTTATGTTGTTGCACATATTTATATATCCCCTTTACAAATTAAAACATTTCCGTATATAAAAAATATATACTCTTCCCTTTCTACAAAAACTATACCTTAAATATATAAATATAATATTTGTGGGCCCCAAAAAATATTCCACGGCCACAAATAAAAATCGGCCCCGAAAATAATATATATTGTAGCATATATATATAAATATATTTATCTAATATCTTGCCTCCATGTATTGTATTATAGTTGACCCAGAACCGAAAAAAATTAAATGGGATTAATCTCGAGACTTTGAAGTCCACAGGAGGAGAGAGGAAGGAGTCCATGAAATGACTCCACGCGACAGGGAGATTAGGCCGAGGTTTGACATTCCAACAACAAAAAGGAATAAATGTCGATCTGTGGGTAGTTGATGGAACAAGAAGTTGATTTCAAAAATAGAGCTTGGGGCTCAAGATTACAATGGGGATTTAAATTACACTCCCCTTAATCTTAAGCCAAACAAAAATTGATAATTAATCTCTCGGAGTTGAGCGGTCCATTTATGATGCCCAAATTTTCTCTCAAATGCTCAAACATTTCCTTTGACAACATTTGGTAAAAATGTCACTAGTTGTTAAATTAGAATAAATCAATTATTTTAAAGATGATTTATTGATTGTAAAAGCAAAGTTAAGTTACCCAAAATAGATATATATGCATGTATGCATTGTATGAGGGTAAGTAAGAAGAAGAGAATATATATAGCAATTGTTTTGCATGTAAGTTTTCTTGGTGAGCAAGAAAGAGTAGTTGAGTGAGGGAAAAGCATTGAACATCCTGTGAGGTGTTGGAAGATAGTAGATCTTCATTGTATTTCCTCTGTAAAGCATTGAATAATAATATTGGTCATTTCTTGGTGGACGTAGCCCACACTGGGTGAACCACGTTAAATCTGGTGTAATCTTTCTCTTGTTTATTTTATCTTCTAGGTTATTTCCGCATTCATTGCTTGTATGATTTATCTGATTATAGATCTGTGCAACATTGTTATATGGTTTAACCCCAACAACTAGTATCAGAGCTTTGTTTGAGGGTTTTGTGTGTTGATAGATTTACTCACGAGGGTTTTTTGATTGAGTGGGAGCTACAACAATGGTAGAAGAAAACAAATACAAGGTAGAGAAATTTGACGGTCGTAATTATCAATTATGGAAGATGCAGATTGAGGATTATCTTATATCAAAGAGATTTATATTTACCGTTGGATGAGAAGTCTAGACCTACGAAGATGATTGATGAAGAATGGAAGATTCTTGACAGAAAGGCTTTGGGATCTATAAGATTGAGCTTGGCAGCATCCGTGGCTTCCAATATTACAAGAAGCGACTTCTATGGTAGAGTTAATGAAATCTCTTGCTAATTTATATGAAAAACCTAGTGCTTGAATAAAGTTTATTTGATGAAGAAACTATTTAGTTCTAAGATGCATGAAGGTGGATCTGCATCTAGTCATTTGAATGATTTCTGATCTATTGTAAATCAGTTAAAATCGGTTGCTTATACCATTTGATGATGAAGTAAAAGAACTTTTATTCTTATGTTCTTTGCCTAGTTGGGATAACTTGGTAATGGTTGTTAGTAATACAACATCTGCTAATAATATTTTTGAAGTTTGATGATGTGGTTAGTATAATCTTGAATGAAGAAATTCACAGGAAGAGTACAGAGGAATCATCATCTGAAATGCTTTGAATGTAGAAAGTAGGGGCAGGTAGAAGGAGAGATCCAAGAGTAAGAGTAATGGGAAATCAAAGTCAAGGGATAGTAGATCTAAATCCAGAAGTAAGGGAATTACTTGTTGGAAATGTGGAAAGAAAGGACATGCAAAGAAAGATTGTTGGTCAAAGGATAAAGAGAACCAACAACTAAAAAAAAGGTAAAGAAGCAAATCTTGCTACATCGAGGTAATGCAAGATGCTCTTATTCTTTCTTTAGATAATAGAATTGAATCATGGGTTTTAGATTCAGAGCTTCTTTCCATGTAACCCCTAATAAGGGTTATTTCAGAAATTATGTCCAGGAAATTTTGGGCATGTTTATTTGGGTGATGATGAACCTTGCAGTATTATTGGTAAAGGGAAGTTCATCTAAAATTGTAGAATGGAAATACATGGGTATTGAAAGATGTGAGGCATGTGCCAAGCCTCAGGAGAGAATCTTATTTCTGCAGGGCAACTAGGTGAATCTAGTTGCATGGTTACTTTTACAAGAGACTCTTGGAAAGTCACCAAGGGTGCTTTTATTGTGGCAAGAGGTAAGAAGGTAGGAACATTATATTTATCTACCTATATTACTGATTCCTTTTCTGCATTATCTACTTCAGATTTAGATGCATGCATGTGGCATAATCGGTTGGGTCATATGAGTCAAAAAGAATGCAGATCTTAAAGGCTAAGGGTAAGTTATCAGATTTGAAAGATTTAGATCTTGATTTACTGTGAGCATTGTATCTTTGGAAAGCAAAAGAGAGTGAGATTTCTCAAAGTTGGGGCAACTAAAGGAGCAAAAAATTGGAGCTTGTACACTCGGATGTGTGGGACCAGCTCGGGTAGCTTCTCATGGAGGATCCCAGTATTATGTTACTTTCATTGATGATGCTACAAGAAAGGTATGGGTTTATTGTATTAAACGTAAATATGATGTTTTTGAGACTTTTAAAAGATGGAAAGCCCTTGTTGAGAATGAATCAAATTCTAAGTTAAAGTGCCTTAGATCTAACATGGTGGTGAATATTGTAGCAAGGATTTCAATGATTATTGTTCAGTGAATGGGATACGTAGAGAAAGAATGGTTCCAAGAACACCACAGGAGAATGGTGTTGCAGAAAGAATGAACATGACAATCATGGAACATGTGCTAGAAGTATGAGAATACATTCTGGACTTCCCTTATAGTTTTGGGTGGAAGCAGTTGATATAATGGTTTATTTGATTAACATGGGCCTTCAAGTTCACTAGATGGAGGAATACCAAGAGGAAGCTTGGACCGAAAAAGAGGTAGATCTTTCTTTTCTTAAAGTTTTTGGTTCAGAAGCTTTTGTGCATGTTGATAAGGAAAATAGGAAAAATTGGATGCAAAATCCAAGAGATGCACTTTCATTGGTTATGGATCTGGTGATTTCGGTTTCCATTTTTGGGATTTAGAGAATTCTAAAATTATTAGGAGTCGTGATGTTGAATGGAATGAAAAGAGAATGTACATGGATCAAATTTTGGTACCCAAGGATGAACCGGTTGAGAAGTTTGTGAATGAAAATGAACTCTCGGATTTAAAAGTATTACCTACAGGGTTACACAATAAGGTGTCGGTTTACCCCTGACCGACATCGGTCAGAAGAACCGTATCGGTTACAAAAGATCCAAACCGACATCGGTTAACAAAAATGATGTCGGTTATAGTGACCAGGTGTCGGTCACTTTATCGATTTTGGATACAAATGTCCAGGAGGTCCAGATTGAGCCTCCGGTACCCCAAACTCTGTGAGAAGGTCACAAAGGGTAAGTAAACCTCCAGAAATATTTACACCTTCTCTATTTTATTTATTATTGACTGATAATGGTGAACCAGAGAGACTTTGAAGAAGCAATGCAGGATAAGACCCACATCCAGTGGGAGCATGACATGGATGAGGAGATGGACTCCTTGGAACAGAACCAGACTTGGGATTTGGTTAAGTTGTCAGCAGGTAAGAGAGACATTGTAGAACAAGTGGGTTTACAGGATCAAGGAAGAAGAGGGTGGACATAAAAAGATACAAGGCAAGGCTTGTAGTAAAGGGATTTACACAGAAAGTAGGTATTGACTTTGGTGAAATATTTTCTCTGTTGTTAAGATGACTTCTATTATATTTGTATTGAGCTTAGTTGCAGTAGAAGATTTGCATTTAGAGAAACTAGATGTGAAGATGACTTTCCTTCATGGTGATTTGGATGAAGAGATTTATATGCAATCAGTCATTTGGTTATGAAGTCAAGGGTAAGGAGAAACTTGTGTGCAAATTGAAAAAGAGCCTATATGGGCTCAAGCAAGCTCCAAGGCAATGGTATTTGAGATTTGATAGTTTTATGCATGAGCATGGTTATATGAGATGTGAATCTGACCATTGTGTTTATTTTAAAAATCTTGAAAATGGGAGCTATGTTATTTTGTTACTTGTATGTGGATGATATGTTGATTATAGGATCTAGTATGCAGGACATTGGTAAACTTAAAGAAAGGTTAGCTCACACATTTGTAATGAAGGATTTAGGAGCTGCAAAGAAAATCCTTGGCATGCAAATTCACCGAGACAGGAAAAACAAGAAGTTGTATTTGTCTCAGGAGGCTTATATCAATAAGGTGTTGGAAAGGTTTAATATGCAAAGATCAAAACCTGTTGGTACACCTATGGCTTGGACACTTCAAATTGAGAAAAGATCAGTGTCCTTCATCACACGAGGAGGTTGAGTACATGGCACATGTTCCCTATGCTTCAACAATAGGAAGTCTTATGTATGCCATGGTTTGTACTAGACCAGACATTGCACATGCAAAGGGGAGTTGTGAGCAGTTTATGGCTAATCCAGGTAAAGAACATTGGAAAGCGTCAATGGATTCTCAGGTATTTGAGAGGGACATCCGACATGGAGTTATGTTATGGAGGGTTAGATACTTCTTTACGTGGCTATGTTGATTCAGATATGGCTGGAGATTTGGATGGCAGGAGGAGCACCACTAGATATATTTTCACAGTAGGTGGAACGATAGTTAGCTAGATTTCAAGATTGCAAAAGGTTGTGGCTTTGTCTACTACAGAGGCAGAGTATGTTGCAGCTACAGAAGCTAGCAAGGAGATGATATGGATGAGCAGGTTCATGGAAGAGTTGGGTAAGGAGCAAGAGGATTGCAGATTATATAGTGATAGTCAGAGCGTGATTCATCTGGAAAAGAACTCAACATTTCATTCAAGAATGAAACATATTCAATTGAGGTATCACTTCATACGGCAGGTGTTGGAGGATGGACAACTAAAGTTAGAGAAAATCCATACGGATGAGAACCTTGCAGATATGCTAATGAAAGCCATTGGTAAGGGAGAAGTTGGAGCTTCACTCCACTTATGTTGGTCTTCGAGTTTAAGACTTGAAGAGGAAGAAATGGGCCAAGGAAAAGGAACCAAGGATGGTGATGCACAATACAGTGCAACAATTGATCTCCAAGTGGGAGATTGTTGAGAATGGAGCTTAATTGCTTCACAAGAAACTTACTTTTACATGTTATTAGTTCTGATGTGTAACGGCGTCGGTCGAGTGTAACGTGTAAGTGTGGTCAGTCAGTCGAGTCGTCGCGAAGTGAGTTAGAATGTGCGTCAGTAAAAGATGACGGATTACATGCGTTACACAATGATTTTTTTTTTGATGAAAAAATAGAATAAATCAATTATTTTAAAGATGATTTATTGTAAAAGCGAAGTTAAGTTACCCAAATTGTAAAAGCAAATAGTTAAGTTACCCAAAAATATTGAGATATATATGCATGTAATATTGGTCATTTCATGGGTATGAAGGTAAGTAAATATGAATCTTTCTCTTGTTTAATCTTAGAATTTCGTAAATAGCAATTGTTTTATCATGTAAGATTTTCTTGGTGAGAAGAAAGAGTAGCAAATATGAAAAATTCATTGAACATCATTTGAGGTGGTGTTGGAAGACAAATAGATCTTCATTGTATTTCCTACATTTGTTTCTTCGAAGCCCATGAATAATAATTAAACACATATCTAGATGTTCTTGGTGGATGTAGCCCAGGATTCCCGGTGAACCACGTTAAATATGGTGTAATCTTTCTCTTGTCAATTTCATACTTAATTCAATTTGGTGTAGATGTTGGTTTGATGTCCAACATTCTAAATCTTTGCAAAATTTCTTTTCATACTTTGTTTGACATAGAAAAAATCCTTATTCCATTTGTTTGATTTCAATGCCAAGGAAATGTTTTAAAAACCCCAAATCATTCATTTCAAACTCATTCTTCATGGCTGATTTAAATTCATCTATGTGCTTGTCTGAATTTCCTAGTAAAAATCAGATCATCTACATACAAAAAAACAATTAAAATCTTACCATTGTTTGCTTGATGTAGAATGTGGGCTCACTGCTACTTTTGCTAAAGCCATTACTAATCAGATAGGAATCAATCCTACTATACCAAGCTCTTGGTGCTTGTTTCAAACCATACAAATCTCTTTTCAGCTTGTATACCTTTCTTTCATGCCTTGGGATTTCATAACTGTGTGTCGTCCCACATACACTTCTTCTTCTAGCACTCCATTAAGGAAAGCTGACTTTACATCCATTTCATGGACCTTCCACTTATGATGAGCAACTATGGCAATAATAGTTTTGACTGTCTCTTTCCTTTCTATCAGCAAATGTCTCATTATAATCACATCTAGGATTTTGTTTATAGCCTTTGACAACTAATCTTGTCTTATGTCTTTCAATTTTTCCTTCTAGAGTAGTCTTGGTTTATAAACCCACTTGACTCCAATGACTTTCTTTCCTACTTGGAAGATCTACTAACTCCCATGTTTGATTCTTTTATATTGCATGCATTTCTTCATCCATTGCTTCACACCATTTATTTTCTTTAATTAATTCTTCAAAATAAATAGGATCAGCTTGTGAAAATAAAACAAAATTAATCATTTCATCTTCATTTTCTTCATACCTTAACTAATCATAGATCTCTTGAACATTCCTCATTCTTCCTTGTTGTTGCAATGAGTCTGATGATGATGAAGATGCTTCATTTGCTGGTCCTTGCATGCTTTGTTGGTTGCTTCCATTTGAAGATTCACCCCTTTGTGAAATGGGTGTCCAACTTGGTACATTGTTTGCTCTTCCTTCCTTGGTTCAAGAACAATGATAGGTGCATTTACATTTGTTTGTGGTTGCTCCACTTCTTATGCATCTTCCCAAGATGCTTCCTCAATGAATTGAACATCTCGTACTGATTATCAACTCCTTAGTAACTAGATTATATAATTTGTAAGCTTTAGATTTCTCACTATATCCAATAAAATGCACTTCTCTCCTCTGTTATCCCATTTTGATCTTCTTTACTTTGACACATGTGCATATGCCACACATCAAAAAAATCTCAAGTGCTCAACACTTGGTTTTCTTCCACTCCATGCTTCTTGAGGTATTTTTTTCCTCACACTCTTCGTAGGACATCTATTCAAGTAGATATACTACTGTCCCAACTACTTCTGCCCAGAATTCATCAGACAATCCTCTTGCTTTCAACATACTTCTTGTCATTTCTTGAATGGTTTTGTTCTTTCTCTCAGCTACACCATTTTTTTGAGGTGTATACCTTGTTGTGAATTATTTCTTGATCTCATGCTCCTTACAGAAGTTTAGAAACTCATTTGATATATACTCTCCCCCTCTATCAGTTCTCAATGTCTTTATATAATGGCCACTATGCTTCTCAACCATGGCCTTGAATTGTTTGAATACTTCAAATGTTTCTGATTTATTTTTCAAGAAATAAATCCATGTTCTTCTGTTGAAGTCATCAATAAAGGTAATGAAATATACACTTTTAGACATGGAGGGAGTTTTCATGGGACCACACAAATATGAATGTATAAGCTCAAGAGGTGAGCTTGCTCTCCATGATTTACTTGAGGGAAAAAAATTCTATGTTGCTTCCCCAATATACATGCCTCACAAACCTTGTCTAGTTGTTGAATAAGAGGTAGCCCTTTAACCATTTTCTTATTATAAAGAACATGCAATCCACCATAACTCAAATGTCCATACCTGAGATGCCATAGATTGGATTGATCAATGGCTATTATTTTGAATGCGTTGTTACACCTGCTACAATTTGCATCCTCAAAGGGAACATTTTGTTTTGTGTCATCTGCATTGTTGCAATCAGCTTGTTGCTTCCACCTTTATCATATAAAACACATTCTCCATTCTCAAACTTCACCTTATATCCATTTTGGATAAGCTTCCCAATATTGAGAAGATTATACTTCAATCCTAAAACAAAAAAACATTATGAATATGCTTATTTTCTCCTTGTTTGGTGAGGATGGATACAATGCATTTACCCATCACAGGAACCTTATTGTTTGTTCCCATCTTTACTTCAAATCTGATTGCTTCATCTATATTACTAAACATTTCCTTATTTCCACACATGTGGTTGCTGTATGCACTATCCAAATACCATACTTGCTTGTTTCCTTGCTTAGCTACATTGCAAGTTAAAAGGAAAGTTCCACTCTTTTCATTCTTCTTAGGTTCAACTTCTTTTTTTAGAGAGAAGCTTGCATTATGATTATGATTTCTCAAATCATATTCTTTCTTTTTACATTCACTAGCATAATGCCCAAACTTCTTGTAGTAATAACATTACACATTTGATTTGTCATACCTTTGTGAAGAACCACCTCTGAAGTGTTTTGTTCCTTCCTCTACCTCTTCCTCTTGCATGTGGCTCTTGATAGTGGTTGTGACTTCCACCTTCTTGTTGGTTGTTAAATCTTCATCTTCCTCTGTTGTATGCTCCTCTCCCCTTGCCTCTAACATTTGTATTTGTTTTGAAGGCTTGTTCATTGGAGGAGCTTGCTGATCTACTCATTCTCTGTTCATGGGTTTGCAAAGAACTCATCAATTATCATTTGTTTTAAGTCCTTAGACTCTTCTATGGCTACCACAATTGGGTCAAATATGACTAGAAGGCTTCTCAATACCTTCTCTATTATTTTATGCTCTTTTACCACATCACCATTTGTCCTCATTTGATTGGCAATGGTCATAATCCTTGTAAATAAGTCATTTACAGAATCCGAGTCTTTCATGAGAAGATTTTCAAACTTTCTCCTTAACATCTGTAGTCTTACAACTTTTACTTTATCACTTCCTTGATATGCATTCTGCAAGGTGTCCCAAGCTTGCTTTGAATTTGTAACTTCTACTATCCTTGGGAAAACTAAATCAGTGACTGCATTTTGTATATAGCTCAAAGCCTTAACATCTTTTCTTCTATTTTCTTTTAAAGCATTCTTCGTGCTTGTGTGAGTGCATTGAAAGCAGCCTGGCTGCTACCTCTGCATATCCTCCTTCAACTAGTTCCCATAGCTCTTGAGAAGAGAACAATGTCTTCATTTTAATGCACCAAATGTCATAGTTCTTCCCATCAAATATTGGGGGTTGTTGCAAGAGTTGCTTTAAAAGCCATTACAACTCAACCCAGAAAATAAAAACTCAAACCCACGAGTTTTTAGCTTTTTGTTTGCTCGACGTACCAAAATATTGGCAAAATTTAATGCCAAGTGTAACCAATATAGGGAAAGACATAACCGAAACACAAAATATGTATTATATTAATTTGAAAAAAATCATCAATCGCAAAGTTGCTACTCTGTTTTCCTTCTCGTTTCTCTTCGTGTGTCCAATTTCTTATTTCTTTTTCTTACAAAATTTCTCTATCTTTCTTTTGCACGTTTCTATTTGCAAAATATTCCTCTTTCTGTATTTTTCTTTTTCTTTGTATTCTCCTTTTCTTTATGTGTTATTGCACATCTATTTTCTATATTCCCCTATCTCTTTGTATTTTCTTTGAGTTGTCGCTCTTTCTTTCTCTCTTCTCTTTTTTCCGAGTTGTGGCTCTTCTCTTCTATATATATCTTCTTTTCGTATGTTGTTGCATATATTTATATATCCCCCTTTACAAATTAAAACATTTCCTTATATGTAAAAATATATACTCTTCCTTTTCTACAAAAACTATACCCATAAATATATAAATATAATATTCATGGGCCCCCAAAAATATTCCACGACCAACAAATAAAAATCGGGCTCAAAATAAAATATATTGTAATATATATAAAAATATATTTATATAATATACTACCTCCACGTATTGTGTTAATGTTGACCCAAACTCGAAAAAAACATTAAATGGGATTAATCTCGGAATTTGAAGTCCGCAGGGAGGAGAGAGGAAGGGAGTCCACAAAATGACTCCACGTGGTAGGTTGATTAGCGGAGGTTTGAAATTCCAACGACAAAAGGAATAAATATCGGTCTGTGGGTAGTTGTGAAGTGGGAAGTTGATTTCAAAACAGAGCTAGGCTCAAGATTACAACGGGCATTTAATTTCGATAGAGACCTTGACGGTGTATTTGGTGGATTGAAATCCATAAAGTGTTGAGGAATAGGGCTAGGACGGGAGGAGAGATAATAATACATCACATGGTGCAATAGTATTGACAAAAGGGGTCACAATAACCACTACTATATCATGGGTTTCGCTTCATGGTTTTCATAGGAAAACATCCCAAACAAACCCAAAACAACCTAGAAAAAAAGAATCTTCAACAAAATAGAACCCATTCGAAACACAAAAAGGTCTGTATGTTTTCTCATGGGCAAATTTTGGCCTTTTTCCTAAAAGATACACAAATAGGGTTGTAGAAAGAAGGAAAAAAATTAATGTGGGAGAAAGAAGACAAAACTATGGAAACAATGACCCCAACTAATAATGATACAAATACTCAAGGAAAAACACAATTTTAATGGAGATGAGCATGAGAATAAAATCTATGTTTATGTTGCGAAGTCCAAGAATTAATCCATGAAAAAGAGAAATCGATAAAAACCAAAGATGACCCAATTACACGAATGTTGTTTGACTCAATGGTGAAGATGCTTGGCTCTTAAAGAGCCCACTAGGGTTCAATTCTCATTGAAAGTGAAGGCAAGAGATATCGTAATAAGGGATGAGGTCGGGATCATGCCCCGGGTGAATTTGGCGGAATGGAAACCCTCAGTCCTTGGTCGCTTAGCCGAAGAAGTCTGCCCACCTCACCCATGGGATATGGCGGTCTATGACCTACCAGGTTTCAAACAAAAAAAAAGACGACCCAATTGATTAAATGCCTTCCCTCGAAAAACCCAAATCCAATTTAATTAGAAAGTCAACTCGATTCTTTGAGAAAATCCTCACGAATTTTATGGATTCTCGGATGGTCATTTTGTCAAACACTTGGCAAACATCCACCGAAAACTCCAAAAAGTAAGATGCTCTGAAAACCATGTGAAAAAGATTCAGTGCCAATAAGTGACAAATGCTTCGTTCAATGAAACCATTTGAGTTATTAATGGTGATTTATGGATGGCACAAAGGAGGACATTTTTGGCAAAATGAAATAAATTGGCTTTGGCATTTGCATATATGCAGATGTTAAGATTATTTGTGTTCCGTTGGTATGGCCTTTGCATGTAACTATTATTACAGAAACATAAATTAAGGGGGACCTTCAACTACCAAACGGACAAACCATACTCTAATAAATCTCCTTGAAATTTGTATACTTAATGTAATTATTTTTATCAAATTAATTTCCAAACTTTAAGGTAGAAGAAGTATTTTCCACGTGGCATGTTATTATTGATCATGAGAAAAAAATGTTTCCAACTAATAGAGAATAACTTTGGAGGTACAAAAAATAGAATCGAACAAAGGAATAACATTAAATGAGGGAATATACCCGAATAAAGGGTAGAAAAATATTCCCTTAAAAACTTTACAAAACAATGAAATTAAAAATTAAATTTTCCATGTAACACACAATGATTGATTAGAAAGAAAAATTAATAGGCATGTTGAAAGCTATATAACGCGCCTTCAACAATATACTAATGGAAAAAATATGACCCGCTCCATCGAGCTATTACAAAACTTTCATACTTGTTGGCAATCGATGGACCGATTAGATTAGCCAATTGAAGTTAGTGAGCACGTCTTGTTTCTATCTAACATCATTCCTATTTGAGTCCTACCTAAATATGCTCTTCAAGGTCATCTTTGCTTTTAGTTGAAAGCCTTAAACTAAAATTTTATTTTGCATAATGATAAAATACCGCTTTTATAATTCTGCTTATTTATCAACATATGTAATAATGTTTCTTATTAAATTTGGATTTCTTTTTAGAAAGGAGTGGGTTATTTTATTTATATTACTTGTGTGTAGTAATATTTGGTCTTGGCATTGTGCATGTTAAAAAAATGAGGAACATACATGTGTGATATTTACCAATATGTAAGTTGGTAAATGCTCATTTGTAATGGGAAAATTAGGACAACTATGTAGTTATACAAAGTATCCAACTTTCAAATAACAAACAACCTATATACATGTGTATATCAATCCTACTACTTATATTCATCCCATCATCTATTTTTATTATGTGAAAGGCGATTTAATTATTCTTGTGCTTAGGTATCTTGTTGAATTATATGCAAAGATTAAATGTTAACAACCTATATAATCTGGTTCATGTACTACATTCCATCTGCTTGGGTCACATTCCTTTTAATGCCCATTTCATGTTTGAAACAAAACCTATTTTCCAATTATTACATTGTTTGGAGGAGCGGGTAAATGCTAAATGTTTTTTACCTTATGTGGACTTTCGTTAAATGCTTTCTTATTTCCTACAAGAATGATGGATGTTTTAAGTATAAGCATGAAGATTTTGTAGGCTAAATGTAGATTTGGGTAATTGATACTCCTGTGTATTTCTATATTTGCTTCGTTTAGGTGTGGAAAGGATACAATATTTCTATTACCGTAGATATCAAGAGATTTTTAGAACAATAACAAGAATCTATCTCTAACGCATACTAATAGCTTACACATATGAAAAAAATCATACTAAAGTTATGCTCAAATATGAGAATATAAGCGCAAGTCACTTGCATCTCGGTTGGATTTGAATGAGATTATCCAAAGGGTGACAACTAGACTCGAGACACGCCTCCGAAGTCCCGGTGGAAACATTCATCAACTTACAATCAACTAATAACACAAACTTTCTACATATTCTACTATATATGTTTGCCTCAAGTTCATATATACAATTTCAACAACCTTAACATCCCATTCACCTCCCTACATCAAAGCATGCATATTAAAAAAAAATCCTCAATTCTAAAACTCTCAAGTAATGTACAAGCCGAGGTTTGCTGCAACTTATAAACACATACCTAAGCAGACTACACATGTATACTCTCACACTAGAAAGAAAGGGACATAATTGAAACATGTCGTTTAGTAAAGCACCACCAAAAGTTCCTCCACCATTGACCATAATGGCGTAGAATTGCTCCTTCAAGAGCATCCACTAGTTTTAAGAAGACGACGAAGAAGAACTTTTAATGTCCACGAGGCTACCAAAAACAACCTATGGGACAACAAATCTTGCTAAAGATCTTTCTGGCATTCAGATCTCCTGTTGGTGAGTTTGATAATCAACTCCCCTGTTTTTTCAACCATATTCTCGCTAAAAATACCCTATAAAGATGTAACAACCACCATACTAGGAAGCTGGGCCCTAATTTTATCGTAAGCATTACACTCCAACATAAAATGTTTCTCTCGACTCCATTGCACCCACGTGCGAGAGACACACTCTCTCTTCCCATACCTCTTTAGGTATTTTTCATCTGTCTGTTTCACATCGAAGACGATGTGAATTAGTCCTCAATTGAGCTATGAAGATCTTTGCTTTCCACAAGATATTACCCCTATAAAACCTTTTGTTGATGATCACACGTAGAGTTAAATTCCTCCAAATAGTACCTCTTCTTTCTCCCTAACGACTTTCCCCACATAACTTGGCAAAATTTATCTATAACAAAAGTCTTTATCTCTTGGCTATTATTAGGACATGCATTCAAGTAAATGTTCCATTTTTAAAGTCATTTGTTGTTTTGATTCATCCACGACTTCTTTCTTTTCTCCAAAAAATCATTGAGAACTACCTTAGGCCATCTACTACCATCCATTCGCTCGATCCTTTGTAAATCTGTTATTAGAGACAAACCATAGCAATAAAAAAAGATGACTTGTAAATAAAGTTTATTTTAAAAAAAAAAGATGACTTGTAAATAATATTACAATTAGCAAGAAAAAGACGACTCGTAAATAAAGTTTATTTAAAAAAATAAAATGAAAAGGTATAAAACATAATAAATTATGTTCAGTCGGCCTAAAACTCGAGCGTCCTATAAGAAAAAGTAATCGACTCTTTCACGGTAGGTAAGTATATAAGAATCGAAGAAACATTCGTGTGAAGGAAAACATTACATGAACTGCAAACAAATTCCCATCCGCCAGTCAAACAATGCCGATCCAAATCGAGGTAAGCCAATTTATCTATGAAATCCAATAACTCGATGTGACAATATATCTTGTCAAAGTAAAAACATACCAATTGTTTTTTCTTGGGTCAGAATGTGAAAAAATTATGTTCAGCAAGAAGGATGATCTGATTTTGTACGTAAATGGATTTGTCTTGCAGCCCACACAACTTGAGTTGGGACTCCCTTTAATTTCGAAATTTCTTCGCGACGCCCTTTATTTATTATATCCGTCCACTGGAACGAGAGACGATGTAAGTTTTTTTCATTCTTATTTAAGATAATACAGCATTCATTTTACAAGAAAACCTTAATTTTATTCTCCGACATAATCCAGTTACACATGTTTGTATTTTTCAAAATTAAGGTTTCCGTTTACACTGATTAATTTCCGTCTATGGAGGAGTGATTCTGCTCGTTGGGATTACATATATAACCTTGTGTTTCAGTCAGATTTTTGTTATAGCCGTCTTCGAATTTAGCCAATTGAGGTTTCACATATAATTCTCTGTTTCAATGAAGGTTTTCATATTGATCTCTGTGTTCAACAATATGTATTTAAATTTTAGTTCCTTTTCCTATACTCCAGTGCTTGTTTTGGTAGTTTTGAAAATTGGACCTGGCTCGGAATCGGCAGATTCATTTTGGCTCAGACTTGGCGACAAGACCAGGCAAATTGTAAATTTTATCATATTTCACAGAAATAAATGTTAGTTTGCAATGTCAAACACAAATAACAACAATCATTTATAAAAATAAACTTACATGCCATTGCTAACCTACATACTGCAAAATCATCACAAACTGATGGAGCAAACTTTTGTCATTCAGCCACATTGTTGTAATGTGGCTGGTGTTTTCTACTAAACAATGATAGATAGATATAGATTTTGATAATGTCCATGAGACCAAAACAGTCTGTGGGACCCCAAGAACAACATCAAAGCCAAACGAGTGAGAAAGTGCCCAACAAGAGAAGATTTGCGCAGTTTAGCCCTAGTTTGAATATCACATCTGATTTTAACATCACCCAATTTGACATTTATTTTGATTGTCAATAGACAGTTGCCCCCATTGCTCGTTGAAGACAGCAAGCATTGCATTATTATGAGGATAGCATAAGCAAGGCGATGGAGTCATTAATCAACGTGGAACCCTTTAATGGATAAAACTATGTGGTATAAGAAAGTTTTATTTGGATAGAAAAGCACGCTTTTATTAGTATAAACATAATAGTACAACGCTAATTGTACAAAAGATGGGTCGAAAGAATTATGCCCCAGAAAGCGAGACACATCGAGTTAGAAAGAGCCTTGAGATAGAATCCAGATTATATCATCAATACAATGCCAAAATCAAGGCTATATAGTAATTATAAACATAATAAAAGTGTGGTTCAACCAAAAAAGTGTTAAAACCAATGAGCCATAAACCAAGGACCACTAACTCCAAAAAACAAGCCAGGGAGGTGCAGTAAGGGTGCTATCAGTCTTGCAAAGTTTTGCATCTTGAAGAGATTAATAATAGCTTTTAACTATTATTGGGTAACCACAAATATTATTATAGTAATATAAAAGCCCTGACGGCCAATATAATGCAATGGCATTATGGACTTAATGCAATCAAGGTAATTAATGCAATGGCATTATGGGCTTACCTTTGTGAGTGATTCTAGGAGAAACTTACTAGGTGAAAGAAGCCAAATTTTAGAATAACTTGTTCCAGAGTAGTTGGGCATGCAGCTCTTACAAGAATATGCTTTAATTGAGCCTTGAATCAGGTTGTAGTTCCATGGAGGGGGCTACTGAATTTTCTTAGCGGGTGCTGCTGAGAAAATTTAGGTCAGAAATTATATGGATGCAGTGCACCAACCAACCACAATGCATAATTTGCATTCCTGGGTGCCACATGAACAAAAAAAACCCTAGACAGTAGGGTAACTTCCACCCCCTTCTCCAACAACCTTTGAAAATTAGAGGACAAAAATTTCGGGGCTCCTATTTTACAGGGGAAGATTTGTTTTTTTCCTGTAGCGGGTTGGAAAATATTTCATGGAACCTGTGGCTGCATATTTTTTGCAACAGATACCCCTCCATGGGATTACGCCCTTAGCATGATGATAATTTGACTGAATGCATGCTATTTTGGCAGTCATAATAAACAGGCATGCGACCATTTGAGAGTGTACCTTTAGAAGGGAAAATTCCATTTGTGATGGTGAAGGTATTTAACAAAATCTTGTAATTTATATTGGAGTGCTTGGGTAGGATTGGTGGTGGCGGCAAGTGTGTAGTAGCTTTATAATGAGAACGCCACAAATGTTGGCAATGACTAATTGTTTTCTTGTGAAAAGGAATTTAGTGAGGAGACAATAAATTAGCATGCATGGCCAGGAATAATGAAAGAACTTTTGCCATTTAGCACAAATGTATCCTTGAGCTTAGGAGGTTGATAGAGGGGACTAAGAGCTTGAGAGCCAATATTGAAGACTTTGTATTTGCGATTCCATTCCTTTTCTTCTCCTTGGTGGCTAGTTCATTCTCATGTTGCATTTGGTATTAATCCAGGAAGTAAATACGTTTGGATAATCTTTTATTGATTGGGATGCTTTCATATAGAATTCAGACCTGAGCATGTAGCTTTCATTGTGTTAATATGAGGAAGGAATGTTTGTTACGAACACCTTTTCTTGAAGTGTCTGATACATTTCTGTTGTATTCATAATCTTTCTTTTCCTTGCACTAAAGATAGCCAGCTGTGAATACTCTTAACTCTTTGTTTCTCCTATTATTATGGGCGCTGGCCCCATATGGATTTTATAAGAACACTTTGTTTTGTTTTTATGCTTTTGGCTTTAAATTCGGAAGTGTTCAAATGGTCATGTGCGGTTTGAGTTGAACCTTAAGCAGTGTCATAGGGGATTCTAAAGTGGTTGAGATTGAGGACCATGGATTGGTTATAATCAGACTAAACCAAATGATTTATCTTGATGCTCTCAATGCCTCTTTATGATACTTTTTCTTGGTCCTTAATTCTTGTAGATTTTATTGTAGTCGATGTTTGGGTAGTCTTGTCTCTTACTTTGAGACATTATGTACATGGTATAATCATCTTTATTTAAAACTTTTTTGTTAACTTGGAGTAGGAATCTTCCCTTGATTATAGTGTTCTTGAATACATGTTGTGCTACCTCAAGCTAAAGACAAAAACCACAAGTCTTCAATGTCACAAGTAATAAGATTAGAATGCCAGTCGTTGTTAGGATAGTTAGTTTTAAGCTTGTGGGTAAGGTGCTAAGATTTTGTAAATAAAAGAAACGGCCTTATATTTTTTTTATGGTTCAATATTTATAATGTGGTTAGCAAATGTGGCACCATTTGTTAATTTTGGTAGTGGTGAACTTGGGGTAGGAGTGTGTGGTTAGTTTAAGGTGATATGTGACCTTAACCATTGAGATAGGCTTTCAAAAATAATTGCTCTCTTTGAAAAGAATAGTTGCTTATTACTCACTTATCCTAATTATGTGGACTAGAATAATTTTTTGATAACTATGTCGATAGATAGTTCTTATATTGAGGCTTAAATGTTTAATGAATTAAGTATTCTATTTGATAAACTATGCAAATAGCTAGTTCACCTATTTGTTAATTAACTCACTTGAAATATTTTCAAATGGATGGTATTTTTGGTCTAATGCGAAAGGTAATGCTAAAGCTAATAGCTTTGAAATTAGATAACTTTACTGTTGAATAAGCATTTAATAGACTTTCAATTTGAAATAGGTTTCTAGTTGAACAAACATTAAATAGATGTTTGATTGCTTTTGAATAAAAAACATTTAATTGCCTCTAAATGATTCTAGAATGAGCATTAGGCATTTATTTCCCCCTGAATAAATAGAGTTAAACTAATAGAAATATTGAATTAATTGAAAAATTATCATATTGTTTGACAAAACAATAGAAACATTGATATTATGTTATTGTTGAACAATCTTGCTAGAGATGTAAATTTACTAAAAAACAAGTTTGGCTGAAACACGTTCTTATGTATCATGTGAAATATGTAAACCTGGTAAGCATGTTTAGTTGAAACATGTTCAAATGTATTTTGATATGGAGATTTCATTGCTAACAATTTTTGTTAGATAAACAATAGATAGATGATCTATTTGATAGAGATAGAGTAGCTAAATAGGTAGAGAATTTATTTGTAGAATTAGATAGAGAATCTAATCATAAATAAATATGTATGATCTTATGAGATAGTAGCTGATTGTCATTAGATAAGTAATCTAATATAGAGATATAGCTATAATTGTAAATTAGATAGGGATCTAATTTCTGTTAGATAAGAAATCTAATTGTAGACTTGATGAATTTCTAACTATCTATAGATACTGTGAATATGGTCGTATTTATTAGATAATGCGAATATTGTTAGTTAGAAAATGTGGTAATACTAAATAATGTTCTTTGTTTGACTAGGTGTATATCGCTGGATAACCATAACAAACATTGAATACGTTTATTTTGTTAGACAAAGTGATATTGTCAGATAACAATAGTGACTCTATTGTCTGAGCAACACGATATTGTTAGTGACTTCTAATAGTGTCTTTTATGGAGGTTATAATTAATTAGAACAATACAATGTCAATAGATGTCAAATAGTGATATTTAGCAAATGAAATAACTATACGGTAGAATGTTAGATAACAACTTTTAGCAATGAGATAACTTTAAGCTAGAATGTTAGATAACAACTTTTAGCAATGAAATAACTATATGCTAGAATATTAGATAGTGAAATTTAGCAATGAAATAACTGTATGCTAGAATGCTAGATAGCAACATTACTAACGAGATGATTATATGCTAGAGATTTAGATACTGGCATTTAGTAATGAGATGATTGTATGCCAAATTAGTTGGATAGAACAATGGCAAATGAGATAATGGTGATATAACCCTTAAAAATGGATCATGCTTCTCCTAATTGTATTGATGTTGATAAGAGATTCGGTCAGACACAAGATCCCATCATGGCGGCATGAACAAGTGGTCTTATAGGATGTGTGGTATCACATAAGGCTTCGCGGTATTGCCCAAGATCTTCATGGAATTGAGTTTAGCTTCCGCACACAAGAATGGGCTAGTGTAAGGTTTTTGCAGAATCAACAGTGACGCAAGAGTTCAGCAATGGTGTTGCAGCAGAGAGTGTTGTTCATGGTACTGTGTGAGACTAAATCTAGCATTGTGGAATTTTGCAGCACTAAGTAAGGCCTTCCGACATTGTGCGGCACGAAGTAGGCTTTGCATGACATGCTCAAAGATTTGGGGTTTGTGCGATATAGATAGGCATTCACAGAAATGCACGAAAAGATAGGCCTCTGTGACATTGATAAACTTTTTCTGTTTTGTGCGGTACACTTTGTAATGTAGTGTGGGATTGCACAACTCTTTATTTGGCTAACTCTAAATGTTTTTGGATGATGCAAGATTGCAAGTGAACCTAGATGCTCCTACATCATACACCTTGTGTAAGAAGAAATTTGAGCTCCTGGTCAAGTGGGTTTCATAAAGTCTACCATGGAATGACCAGTCTAGCAATCTCCACTTCACTAAGACAAGAGGCATCCTCAACTTTTCTTCCTTTCCATTTTACTAGATATTTTTGCGCTCCTTTCTGTATGTTGCCTTTGCTATGCATTCCTCCCGAATGTTTTCAATTTCTTCGTGCTTTTACTCTAGTAGTTGGTGCCTCTAATCTCTGTTTGCATAGTCCACTTCATCACTAAGTTAGCCCCTCAAAGTATGTGTGTAAATTTGCTACATTGAATATAGGCGAAATGTCTATCACCTTTGGCAGCTTGATCTCATATGCATTCTTCGGAAACCTCTTTAGGGCCTTATATGCTCCAATCTTCCTCCACTTGAGTTTACCATAAGGTCCTCTTGGGAACCTCTCTTTGTGTAGGTGCTAAGAACTATATCTCCGACCTCAAAGTCCAATTCTCTCCTCAAGTTTGTGCGTTGTTTATATTGCACATTACTGTGCTTTAATTGTTTGTGCACTTGCTTGTGCACCTCCTTCATGTTCTACATAAAATCTTCGGTTTTGCGCTTCTTCCTCTTTCTTGCGGTAAGTCCCGACAACTCGAAACTCCTCTTGGACTCGTTCCATAAACGATTTCAAAAGGTGAATTTCTAGTCCTCCTATTCACAAAGTTGTTAGATGCAAACTCCACCTACACAAAGATTGAATCCCATGTCTCTACCTTTTCTCTAACCAAACTTTGCAACAAATCGCCAAGGCTCTTGTTGAAAACTTCCGTTTGACCATCCTTTTGTGGGTGATATACATAACTAAATTGAAACTTTGTGGTCACCTTCCATAATGTGTGCCAAAAGTGGCCCACAAAAAGATACGATATTGCATGACAATCCATGTAGTCTAACAACTTCTCTAAAAAACATGCTAGCTATATGCATAGCATCATTGGTCTTCTTACAAGTAATGAAATGAGCCATTTTTGAGAATCTGTCAACAACAATAAAGATAGAATCATGACCATTTTGTGTTCTAGGTAACCCCAAAACAAAATCCATACGTAGATGCTCGGAGGTTTTTAGGTATTGATAGTGGTTGATACAACCCTGTGTTTTGACTCTTCCCCTTTGCTAATTGGTATACGCTGCATCTTTGCACATCTTTGTGCACATTTGTAGCCATTTGTAGCCAAAAGTATATCCTACTTATCTGTGACAATGTCTTATCTATCTCAACGTGACTCATTTAATCCTTTGCAGTGTTCATCTTGGATTAAATCCTCTCACATTAATCCTTATGGCATGCACAACTGTGTGTGCCTTTGAACAACAACCCTTCCTACAAGAATGCAGGAGTAGTATAAACAAGGTGTTCGGTCAAGCGCTCACTAGTTTTGCGCATGCTCTCCATGCTTCTCCAAAATCTTCATCTTCCACGTAGAGTTCCTTCATAGCCTCAAACCGTACTACTTCCACTTCTATCTTGTAAAACAAGACACATCTTCTACTCAAATATTGATCTGCAACTTTGTTTGACTTCGCACTTCTGTGCTTCAAGACAAATAAGTAACTCTACAAGAATTCAACCCATTTCATGTGTCTTTGATTCAAATTCCCTTAATTGTTTATGAATTGTAGTGCTTGGTGGTCTATGTACAACACAAACTCTTTGGGCAATAAGTAGTGCTCCCACTTCTTCAGAGCTTGCACTATGGTGTAAAACTCTTGATCATAAACTTAATATATCCTTCTTACATCATTCACTATCTCGCTGAAATATGCAACGTGTCTTCCTTCTTGACTCATCACCGCACCAATGGATAGTTTGCTTGCATCACAATCAACCTAAAATTCTATGTTGAAACAGGCAAGGGAAATATTGGCTGCCTTTTGACTTTCTTCTACAACTTCTCGAGGCCATATTCTACGTCTGTGGTGCACACAAACTTCTTCTTATGTCTCCGCATCACCTCTTTGATCGGTGCTTAATCTCATTGAATCCTCTAATGAAATTCCTATAGAAGCTTGCCAAACCATGGAATCTTCGTGCTTCCGTAACATTCTTGGGTGACGGCCATTCAACTATAGCTCGCACCTTCTTTGGATCCATCTTCAATCTCTCTTGAGATATGACAAATCCCAAGTACACTAACTCTTCCTACATGAAATTGCATTTCTTCAAATTCACCAACTTTTTACGCATGAAACGCTTTAACACCTTCTCGCAAATGGATCAAGTGTTCTTCCCATGTTTTTCTGAAAATCAAAATGTCTTCCAAATAGACAATGACAAATTTTCCTAAAAAGGGCTTCAACACTTTGTTCATGAGGTGCATGAATGTGCTCGGTGGATTAGTTAGCCCAAGTGGCATGATAAACCACTCATACAACCCATCCTGCATTTTGAAAGTAGACTTCCACTCATCACCTTCTCTTATCTTGATTTTGTGGTATCCAAGCTCCACTCAAATTGTCCATCTAATCATCCATGCGCGCACGCAATGGGAATCATGTACTTGATGGCTCTAGAATCAATGCACATCCTCTACTCTCCTCCTTGCTTTGGCTCCAATATCATAGGCACTTTGCATGGGTTGAGAGATTCTTTGATCAACCCCTTTTCAAGCAATTCTTGCACTTGCTTTCTCATCTCCTTGTTCTCCATAGGTGTCAATCTATATGTGGCCTTGTTTGGTAAACTAGACCATTGAATTAGATCCATTTGATGACTTATGCTATGTAGGTGGTAAACCATTTGGAATATCTTGCGACATGATATCTGCGAACTCACCTAACATCTCCTTCACTTCGCATTTCAAAAGTTCTCCTTTCCGCGTGGTTGCGCCTTTCCCCATTTTTTTGTAAGCTTCAAAATGAATGTAAACAAAATTCAATATCCCCTTTCACCTCTTTCAGGAACTCCTTCACCGAAATCATCAATATTTGCTTCTTTCCTCTTCTACACTTGCATCCTTCAAAGGATTTAGAGTGTACTTCCATCTACCTTTCACCAAAGTGTAAGTATTCGTGTGACCATCATGCACTTTGCATTCCTAGATTGCCAAGGTCGACCAAGTAACACATGGCATAGGTCCATGGGCATAACATCGCACAAGACTTCATCTTCATTTACACTAATCTTTATGTGCACTTTAGTGCTCATTCACAAGCAATTGATGCCCTTTCAACAACTAGGACACCTTAGATAGATTTAGATGCACAATTCTCCTTAGACCAAGCTTCTCAACCATTTTGTCAGAAACAAGATTATCTGTGCTACCACTATCAATAATAACCTTGTAACACTTACATCCATATTTGCATATGGTCCTCACTAGATTCTTTCTTTGTGCGGGTGTATTCTCTACCTTTGTTGGTCTCAATAGTACTCTCGTCATCATGAGAGCTTCTATGCACTCTGGTTCCTTTTTGGAATTATTTGATGCATTACTCTCTATGTTTGCATGCTGCACAACATGGTTGCTAGCTGCATTTCTCCTACCGCCACTATTTTGTGTGGCTTGTGGACATTCAAACGTGCGATGTCCAACTTTTCCACAACGTAAACATGTTATACAAAATCCTTTGCCTCTTCTATGTCCATTTCCTTTGAAAGAAGACCTATCTCTGCCTCCCTGCGCATGACTCTCATGCGAGGGGCTCGCCTCTTCTTCATGCACATGTGCATCCTCTCGGCAAGTACTTTTCTCCCCTCGCACACCGCCTTGTTGTCTGCTCAACAACTTTTCTTCTGCCTTTGGTGCAAACTGATAGGCCTCCTCCAAAGATCTCAATTTAATCATGCCAAAGTCATATGGAATGAAAATTCATAATCCATCAACATACCTTTGAGATCTTTTCTATGTCGTCCTCCACATGAGCTACTTTGATAGTGAGCTGATAGAACACTTTTGTGTACTTCTTCACACTCAATTCCTTCTGACGCAAATTTTGCAACTGCTTGATCAAGTAGCACTGATAATCCACAAGCATAAATTTACCCTTTAACTTCATTACTAGTATATCTTAACTCTTGATCTTATTCTTGTCTCTACATACCCTTTTTGTCTACACATGTTCCCACCATAAAGATGCATGACTTTTTAACTTAGTACAACCAAATCTTACCTTCTTGGAATCTTCTATGCCTTCTTACTCTTAAGTATTGCTCCATTTCTGTTATCTAGTCGATGAGTTCTTTTGGATCTAAGCTCCTAGACTAACTTGGAACATCTTTGGCTTAATGCCAATCCTTGTGATTGCGTGCAAAAGTTTATCCTCCTATGCATCAACATACTTTGCTTCAGCATTCTGGTCTTTAGGGCTCTTTCTGCATGTTCATCATCACTCATGTCATCATCTGCAACCACTCCTCCGTGCTGAGCAGTTTCTATGGCCTCCAAACAGGATTGTACTCGTCATCATTTTGGCCAAGTCTAAAAGTCTTGGTGCTTTAGGTGTTTTGGATGATCTCACAACAAGATCTACTCTATGTGCCATCACAATCTTCCTCACAACTCACAATAACCCAAAATAATGAATCCTATACCTTCTATCCAACAATCCAAATGCTGGAAGATGCCTACAATTACTTTCTGCCTACACACTTGCATATGGAAAGTAGCTGATATGAGAATACACACACATGTTCTGGACTAAATCCTTGATGCTAGATTGATGTAATTGTGCATACCATATTGCACAAGACAAACTCATTTTTTTGATAGTACTAGATTGATGTAGTTGTGGTTGGAAGTCCCAATGAAGGGATACCTTAGACTATACAGTCCATAATTTCAGAGTTAGATCTCACTGAGGCAATATCTTAGGCACAACACAAGAAGTAATAGAAGCTTCTTCTATTGATAATGAGGAAAGAAAACAGACTTTGGCGGAATGACATTCCACACCCATTACAATCCTATGCAAAGACTCTGCAGAAATTCTCTAAGAATTGCTGCAGAGTCTTTGCTAGCCAATCCTACAACCTATCCTAGCTAAGCTTGTAAACTCTGTTAAGCTTCTATAGAACAAGGCTCGGCTCAATTTGGAAATTGCTCAATAAATGCCTAGATCGATAGATCTCTTTATGTTAGATAGATGCTTGCTTGCTTACTATTCCCTTCCATTTATAGAATATGGCTAGAATGAGGCGGGAGAGAAAATATGCCTTTCCAAGTAAAGATGACCTTGTAAAGATTCCTCAATATGCCCCAGATTAGCATTGATCTCATTGACCAGTTTGCAGGTAGCTTCCCATGAAATCATCCCTGTTAGATCAATCTTTACTAGGTGGCATGGTTTATCCTAGGGTGAGGAAACAAATCAAGGCCCACATGTGCTCCTCCTAACTGTATTGATGTTTAGAGGAGATTCGACTAGATGCAAGATCCCATCATGGTGGCATGAACAAATGGTTCTGCGGGATGTGTGGTATCAAATAAGGCTTTGCGACATCACGCTAAATCTTTGTGGAATCGATTTTAGCTTCCATGCAAGAGTGCAGTAGCGCAAGGCTTCCATGGAATCAACGGGGGTGCAAGAGTTAGGTAATAATGTTGTGGTATAGAATGTTGTTTGTGGTACCACACAAGGCTAAGGATAGTGTTGCGTTATTTCATGGCATTAAGTAAGGCCTCGTGACATTGCACGACATGAAGTAGGCTTTACAAAATATGGTCAAAGCTCTGTGGTTTTGCATGGAAAAGATAGGCCTTTGCGACATGGCGTGGTAATGATAGGCTTTCCTGGCATTGATAAGCCTTCACAGTTTCTGTGGCACACTTTTCGGGGTGCTGTGGGATTGCGCAAGTCTTTGTTTGACGAACTCTAAATGTGTGTGGGTGACACAAGATTGGAAGTGAACAAAGATGCCCTCCATCAGTAAGTTTTTGGTCATGCTCACAAGTGGGATAAAACTTGGTCATGTGGTATTGACTTTTCCCGGGCTGCTTTGTCCACATGCCTAGTTTAAACTTTTTCCTCACAGAATTTTTAATCTCTTGATTGGTGGCTGGGCTTTCTTGTAGGTTGATGCCACATCGGTTCATCCATATCTTGTTTTGTCTCATTCATGTCCTCTTTCTTTTGTTCAGCTCTTCTCTCATCATTGTCTTTGGGCACCTATCCTCCTCCATGCTCTCTATTTTCTTTATATAGCCTTAGGAGACGCATCATAGCTGTTGCTTTTGTTGGAAAAGTACATTTTTCTGCTAGGAGGATCTCCTATTGTCCGACTCTTTAATATTGAAGTTTCTTGTGATTAATCGTTTCTGAATTCTCTCTATATGTCTCCACTTTAGACCCGATGTACTGCTGGCCCAATCTTCACACTTGTAAAGCATCACTAGCACTCCATGTAGCCCAAACAGGACGCTGGTTATCTTCCAGTCCCACAAATCAGCATCTTGCACCTGTTTTGCAGAGCATAGCGCTTTCCAACCTCCTTGAATTCTTTTTGTTATCCATGTTTCCCAGCTAAGCTTGTTAGTGAACTCAAGCCCCAAGTATTTGTGTTTTGAGACTATCTCAAGTGGACTCCCTGCAAACATGAAGCTCACATGATAGATTAGAGAAGCAGCTGCCAGATAAATGACAGCACAAAACAAGAAACATGTTTTAAGTCTTCGCGTGTCTCGCAAAATTTGCCAAACTGAGAATCTTTGGGTTGTTGTCAGTCATGGCCAGCTAGCCAAGGCAGAAAAACTTGTTATGATACTTGTTGCCTGCGTTGTTTACTGTGTCTGAAACTCTAGATATTCTAATCTGACTGTAGTGGTATACATGTAAAAATTGCCTATTTATATTTGCACATGGTAAAGGATTTGACTAGATCAATCCAGTCCTACAGTTTGCAAAGGAAAATAACACACACACACACAGATGTTTTGGTTAGCAAATATAATTTGTATTAATCTTGGGCTAAGCTCACAAAATCAGAGTATATGGCTGACAATTGTCAAGTATACTGTTATAGGGACCATGGAGACAGGCTGAATCATACTATACCAGCTACTATTGAGGCCTCTTTGAAAAATGAGACATAATTCTACTAATATGAAACCGTACTGAGAACAACCACTAGGCTACAGCCAAGTCTAAAATAATCAGTCACCAGGAGATGTGGGTCCTGGGACAGGGAAGCCATCTTCAAAATCAAGATATGGAGCTACATGGGTAAAGGGTACGCCTGATATACAGACCTACAAATCTCCCAATACACAGACACTCAAATTTCAAAATAACTAAAATTGAAATGACCTGTCATAAACTTTTAATCTTAAATGAAAATGTGGTCGTTCCTCCAGCTATCATATGTTCAGTGACAATTTTCCTTGTTAATCTATGTCCCAAACCTGCACTCCTTTCTCAAAATCCTGTTAACATGTATATGCTTTTCAGATTTCTTGCTAATTTGAAAATTTCTTTGTTTGAACACCTTCAAATTTGTTTGGGTGGGGTCTTTTGACCTTTTTAAAGCATTGGGTATTTCAATTCCTTTTTGATCTTTTACTTTTATAATTGTTTATTGCAGTGGGAGATATCCACTGATATGTCAAGGGATGGGCCCTTCCTGCAAGAGACGCGTTTCCTGCAGGTCTCCCCATCTCTGAGAAGCACATCCATCTCTCAGACATGTAATTTTCTTAGATTTGTGTATCCTTCCCCAGGGAATGACATTTCGGGTTTCATTAAAACAGCAATAAAGCCTGTTCTAATCAAGCTATAGAACCTGCACCCTACTTATTTTACCAGCTAATCATGTACTGCAACTGTTATCAGTATTCTGCCACTTAGGTGTCAGAGCTATTATGCTATATGAAAAAAATTAAAATACTATGATAAATATATATGTCTATATCAGGATCTAGAGATGACAGGAAAGGGCTTGAGGTGTTATCTGGTGATGATAGCTTCAGCACCACCATTGTCTAGGTCATGATCAATGTCTTGATGGTCCTTATCATCATTACTGTTGTTGAGCCTTGGAAGAGAAAGCAGCTTGTGCGTACACTTGAACTGAAAATCTAACCTCACCTCGCATATGTAGAAATCCACTTTCAAAGAATTCATCTTGATGTTGTAGCAGTGGATCTTGTTCGCCGGTAGGCGTCCACCTTTGAAGTTGCCTTTGCTGGAAAGTGTCAAAATCCAGCAACATTTCCCGAACAGAATTTTTCCGGTAGCAGTCCACTTTTTAATGTCCAACCAACTCTGAAAGAGACAGGCACTGTTAAGTCAAAATTCTGTCAACGAATTTTAAAGTGACAGCTACTTCTCTGGTATTTATTAACATTTCTCAAGAAATAAATCTGGTATTTATTAACATTTCTCGAGAAATAAAGAAATGAAAAGAGAGCAGATGGCTTCCTGGGCCCCTGCTAACATGAAACATTGTAGAAATTTCTGGCAACTTTTGCAGGACTGTGCTATTTCACGTTCTTTCATTCTGTCAAACTCAGCTTTCACATTGCTTCCTTCTGTCATTTCTCAAATTTTAAACTAAACATGTCACACATAGCGGACAAGTGTAATTAAATAAGATAAAAAAATGTAAAGTCGTGTAGAATTTGAAAGATAGTAAGATGCTTTTAAATACTGTATACATAAATACATTTCAAATTATTCTTTTCATTGTACTTTTCCAATAGTAATAAAAAGTTAAAAGAATAAGTAAATTATAAAAATTAAAAGAAAAAGAGATTTTTAAAAGCATAAATAATTTTATAGCCTCCTCCAGGGATTTGGGGACTTCTATGGCAGGGGGTCTGTGGAGAATTTAGTGGCAGCGGAGACATTGGTATCCAAATGGGACACAAATGCCGCAATCAACATGCTCCACTGCATTCCATTGAAATTCAGCCTACAAACTGTTGCACTTGGAAACTATTATCTAAACCACTGCTTTCCAAGCCTTGCAAAACTATTGCAGCACCTTAATGCTCTTCCACTATTTCCCTCTAAACTTTTTTGGCAGAGAGGAACACCAACTGCAGTTCCATTCATGTGTATTCCTCAAGGGTTAACAGATCACGAAAAATACATTGGCTTGGATTGTTCATAATCAAAATTTTGATATCTAGGAGCCACTCTGGTTCAGAAGTAACTTTTATGCGACCACATCATCTTAGCATTTTCTATCCAAAAATGCTATACAAGGAAAATGCAGTGTCAAATTGTCAATGCATCAGATACTTGCATCAGCTCCACCTTCCAGTGGTCTAAGACTCTAAACAACATCTGGCTTCAGTGCACCATATAAAAGACCTTAATCCTGCAACAATTTCCGTACACCCCTTTTAAGTTTTCAACCATGTAAATGATCTGGGTCATACAACTGAAAATGTGTTCTCAGCTTTCACATTTCCATCTGCAAATATTACGCGGTTGGAAAATAATGGGCCCCAATTGCTGCTCTCTTTGTTGATTCAGGTTTCAATGAAAGCCAAACCTGCATCAATGTTGATGTCAGTCCAAAAAAATCCTGCAATGCACCGTCTAGGAGTTCAAATAGGTTTGGCAGCTTTTAGTGGCTGATGACCTTGTTGCATTCTTGGTCAGTAAGTTTTCTTTTTATGTTGAAGTTTCCAAAACATTATTGTGGCCAAGTGCAACAGTTTCTAGGCTGAATTTCAATGGAATGCCATTTAAATCAACATGCGGCAATGGAGTATTTGTCCGGCAGCGGCAGTAGCTCCACGGAACTCATCCGAGCACAACAGCTGATGAAAACAAATATCTAAATATTTAGATTTTTCTCCAGCGTAATTTGTAACACCTGTGCAATTGCTAGTAGATTGCTTTCCCACCCTTCTTGGTGTTAAAGCACTACAAGCTTCAAAATTGACAAACTCCAATATTACTCTCAAGTCCATTTTGAAGAAATTTGATCTGAACATGAGGGTATTAGGATGGGGACAGTATGAGGTAATTGGGTTACATGAAGAGCCTTCAATGTTTTTATCATTCCTAATAGTTTTGTTGTTATCCACAATGTTTTCCATGAATGTAAACTTCTTTGACATTATTTCAACCCTCTTCTTTGTAACTCTTGACTAAGCTTTCAGCAGAATTTTCATTCTCCTTTCTCATTTAGCCTCCTTCCCTTTGCTTTTTACAGGTTCCCCCTGTTTTCCCATTGCTTTCCCACCCTTCATGAGTGATAGCTAATACAACTGTGAGTTCTACATCTTCAAATGAAAACAATGGTACTTGTAGAGAAAACTAGCTACAAGAAATCCATAAAAATCATGATGCTTTATTAGTCAACAATATCACAAACAATCCATTTATCCTAAATGCTTTCATGTTGCCATATATCTTGGAGAGTGTCTTGAATTATTTATAGTGTCCTCCATGATTGAAAACATCTTTGACATCAAGCTAGTCCTCAGCTTTTCTTTATAACTCTTGAATAAGCTTTGGACAAAATTTTGATTCTCCCTTTTTGTTTAAGCTTCTTCCCTTTTATTTTTGTAGGTTTTGCTTTCATTTTTCCATTGCTTGCTCAACCCTTCATGAGCGTTAGATGATCCAACTGATTGATATATACATCTTCAAATAAGAACAAATTATCTGAACCGATAGAGAAAACCAGCTTGAAGAAAATCCATAGAGATTATGCTTTGCATCATCAACCAATGACATAGCAAACAATCCATGTATCCTAAAACCCATCAATGTTGTCGTCCATCTTGTAGAGTGTTTTAATGATTTACAATGTCTTCCATGAATTTGTAATATCCCTTTCCCATTCGAAGACTTTTGGCCTATTTTGTCAACCCGACGGCCAAAGGAAAAATATAAGGGTGACTTAAGTTATATTTAATTATTATAAAGTGCCATTAATAAAAGAAAAAAATATATAGAGCACTTGTAATAATTTATATGACTTAATAATTATTAAATCTAGGATGGAAAAGGCTCAAATATAAATTGTTATCCATCCTAGGTGAAAAGGTGACTTGCCTTAGAAAGGGGAATGGGAACATAGAAAGGATAAATGCCCATTTTACTATGTATTTCCTCTAGAAAAATGCGATTTGCATTAGGAGAGAAAAAGTTGTTGGGAAAAACATTTAATATGGGAAAATATTAAATGCTTGCATAGGGAAAATCCTTGTGAACTAATTGGACATTGTAGAGGTTGTTTTGGGTCTCTTCTTCCTTTATAAGGAGAAGTCGACTTGAGAGGAAGATATTCCATACCATTTGATATTTTCTAATTTGTGTCTTAAGCTTGTAGCTTATGCATATTCTTTCATGTGCAACTGTTGCTTTGTTTGCAAATATCTAGCTTGTGGAGTAAGATCCCACAGGAACCCTAGCTTCGGTGGTGAGAGATCCATCCCTAGCTAGCAGGGCATTCTTCGGTAGTGAGAGATCTACCCTAGCTTGTCAATTTTGGAGCTGAATTGATGCCCTAAATGTGTTGGGCGACCTACTTTTTAGGGCAAAATTAGGGTTTCGTGTTTGCTGTGTGAAAACTATTTTTGGAATATTATTCTTCATATTTTTGTGGCCCAAGATCCAAAGTTTCAGCTCATTTGGACTTCTCTAGCAAAAGATATTAATTTTAGAAGTTTTCAATTGTTTAGGGCACGCTGTAAATTTCTGGCAGCATTCTGTTATTTGAAAAATTCCAAAATAGTTCTATAATATCTGTTATTGTATTAGCAAGCTCCATTTAAAATTTCAAGAGATTTGAGCAAGTATTTTTGGAGTTATCCATTATTTTCTGTTCGTTGCCCTAGATTTAATTTTCTGCAAAAATCATATTTCTGTTTGGCTGCAATTTGTCTGTATTTTGCATATTTAAAGTTGGGATTGCCTAAAATCCGTTTAGGGGTAAAATAATGTCCATTGGGGACATTACAAATGGTATCAGAGCTGTTGTTCCTCCAGCCTGTGTGGGTTAAATATGGTAGTTTGGAAAGATCTCAATATGGGTTTTATGAAGGAAATGTTCACCAACATGGTGAAACAACAGGAAGCCACTAACCTTTATTTGAGCCAGCTCACTCAGAATTTGAATCAAAGCAGATCTGGGGACAATAAGGAAAATGGTGTGAACAGTGATAAAGAGCGGCCAATAGAGGTGATTGATGAGGATTCTTGTTGGAGGAAATATCAATCTTTGAGTAAGGGTTTCAGAGATAATATGCCATTTCTAGATTATTGCATGATGAAGATTGGTAGCAAGCCCAAGCGAGGTTATCATATGCCGGCACCTGAATTACAAAAGAACTCATTTGAAGAAGAAGAAGCTTCTAGAGAAAAAGGTATGATTTCCATTGAGCAAAATAATTGCATTAGTGAAACGTTGTTTGTTAGAGAAATTATTCCATCTCAGGAGAAGAAATTCATATATGCAAGCAAGGAGGATGTAATGGAAACTCTTAAAAAGTGTGAGGAATGGAATAAAAGAGCTAGAGCTGCTAGGTTGATAGCGATCTCAAGCAAGACAACACTTACAAGAGTTCAAGGAAAAGATGAGGGCAAATGATGCAAGGAAGTCTACACCCACGAAAAAAGTCTTTATAGAGCAACTTGCACATGAGGAGGAGCCTCACATGGACATGAAATTGCAACCTGCTGTAATTTCCAAACCAGCAACTTTTGATCAGCTTTTAGATACTTTCAATGGGCACTCAGGCAACAATGTTGGGGGCAGCTCAACATATGTCTATCTTGAACACACAGAGGACATTGATGGCATTGAAAGGTATGAACAACATAATAATGTGTCTTATTTATTGCTGCCTATTCCAATTTATTTCCATCATGAGATGCATGGTATGGTAGATGATGAAGTCTTCATTATGGAGTTTGTTGAACCATTGCTCCATATATGTGTACATGAGCATCTTGTGGATGATATATGGTGGCAAGTTTTAGCTCACTTAACAGGTACAGGGGCTCGGATGGTGGAACACTTCAGCATGTTTTGTCTCTTGCGCATGACACTTGGACAAAACAAGATCAGAATTGCTTGAGGGCAAGCAATTACGGGAAGGAGGATTGTAATATCCCTTTCCCATTCGAAAACTTTTGGTCTATTTTGTCAACCCAACGACCAAAGGAAAATATAAGGGTGACTTAATTTATATTTAATTATTATAAAGTGCCATTAATAAAAGAAAAAATATATAGAGCACTTGTAATAATTTATATGACTTAATAATTATTAAATCTAGGATGGAAAAGGCTCAAATATAAATTGTTATCCATCCTAGGTGAAAAGGTGACTTGCCTTAGAAAGGGGAATGGGAACATAGAAAGGATAAATGCCCATTTTACTATGTATTTCCTCTAGAAAAATGCGATTTGCATTAGGAGAGAAAAAGTTGTTGGGAAAAACATTTAATATGGGAAAATATTAAATGCTTGCATAGGGAAAATCCTTGTGAACTAATTGGATATTGTAGAGGTTGTTTTGGGTCTCTTCTTCCTTTATAAGGAGAAGTCGACTTGAGGGGAAGATATTCCATACCATTTGATATTTTCTAATTTGTGTCTTAAGCTTGTAGCTTATGCATATTCTTTCATGTGCAACTGCTGTTTGCAAATATCCAGCTTGTGGAGTAAGATCCCACAGGAACCCTAGCTTCGGTGGTGAGAGATCCATCCCTAGCTAGCAGGGCATTCTTCGGTAGTGAGAGATCTACCCTAGCTTGTCAATTTTGGAGCTGAATTGATGCCCTAAATGTGTTGGGCGACCTACTTTTTAGGGCAAAATTAGGGTTTCGTGTTTGCTGTGTGAAAACTATTTTTGGAATATTATTCTTCATATTTTTGTGGCCCAAGATCCAAAGTTTCAGCTCATTTGGACTTCTCTAGCAAAAGATATTAATTTTAGAAGTTTTCAGTTGTTTAGGGCACGCTGTAAATTTCTGGCAGCATTCTGTTATTCAAAAAATTCCAAAAATAGTTCTATAATATCTGTTATTGTATTAGCAAGCTCCATTTAAAATTTCAAGAGATTTGAGCAAGTATTTTTGGAGTTATCCATTATTTTCTGTTCGCTGCCCTAGATTTAATTTTCTGCAAAAATCAGATTTTTGTTTGGCTGCAATTTGTTTGTATTTTGCATATTTAAAGTTGGGATTGCCTAAAATCCGTTTAGGGGTAAAATAATGTCCATTGGGGACATTACAAAATTTAAACTTTTTGACATCAATCTACTCAGCTTTTCTTTGTAATTCTTGACTAAGCTTTCATCAGAATTTTCATTTTTCCTTTCTAATTTAATGTCATTCCCTTTGATTTTCGCATGTTTTCCTCTCGTTCTCCCATCACTTCCCCTGCTATTTATTAGCGATAGCTGATACAAGCGATTGTGATCTACATCTTCAAATGAGAACAAAGAATCTGCAAGTAGTAGAGAAAATCAGCTGGAAGAAAATCCATAAAAGTCATGCTAAATAATCAGTTAACAACATTACAAACAATCTATGTATCCTAAATGCTGTCATGTTCTCATCCAGCCTGGGGAGTGTCTAATTATTAGTGATTCCATTGGTTAAATCTACTTCTGTGGCCTTGATTCCCCGGGTCAGGCCAAGAATGGATTTTGCATTAATGATCATGCCTAAGCCTCCACACTGATCATAGCCGAGCCTAAGAAATACTGATTACATCTTTGTAATGAAAATAGTATACTGCAAAAGGAAAATATTTTCCAGATAGCAGCAATAACCCAGTCCAATAGTGCGCATAATTGAGAATAACAGCAGCAATATCATCCAATAGTGAACACACATCTAGAATAACAACAATAATCCAATTCAAACAGAAACAGTACTGCAGAACAAGGGAGATTTGATATGTGACAGCCCATATCTGGAAATACCCAATGACAAAAATCTGAATGCAATGCCACTTTTGGGACGCAAACTCTTGGAAGCAGAAATGTTGAATATGAAGGAGATGATTCCATGACCGATGCCCTGCAACAAACTACCTATACTCTATTTGTAACTAACATTAGCCTGGGGCATCCCCATATTCCTGATGGATCTAACTACTTAAAAATTAGCAATTCTAGAATCTTTCATTGACTACTCCAAGATTATGTTTGCCACAAGTTGGCTACTCCATAATCCTACATTACATATGATGACAAGAGAATGATCAGGGCTGTAACATGCCCTCCCTCCTTTAAATAAGTGTTACCCTCATTGCTTGAGAGCTCTTGATGGTTCAACAATATTGACTACTTATGGTAGTCAACACATGAAACAGTATGGCACAGAATTAATTCGCTGCTGTATATTTTTTTGTGGGGCGTAAATAGAGGAAAATGATTATATTGATCCCCTGGGAATGAGAGTGGAGATCCTATTCCATATCCGTTTATCTGTAATGCAAAACTTATTAGGCCTGTTCTGGATATTGTTTTATTTAGGTTTTCTGCATATTTACTTCTCTTTAAGAAATGGTCTGGTTTGCATTTGCAAATATATAATCTCAAGAAAACTTCTTTAAATAATGTAAATTTCATTCTAGTTTTGATTATGTTCAATTTTAAGTGGCAGTGTTGATGAAACAATGTTCTTTTCTGTACAGAACCACACACATTTTCCCAATCCACTTTTGAGGGAACTGCACATGTCTTATTTTAAGCAGCTGCAGGTATAAATAAATAAAAATGCAGATGTATAACTCAAAATAAATTGGACACAATTGTTTTCATCTAGCCAATCAACAACACGTGTATGCTAGGAAAAGGCTTTTGGATGGAACTAAAGCAATAAATGTTGCAAGATAATATATATGTTGAATATTTCCTCTGCATGATATATATTGACACATGTATGCTAGGAGAGGCTTTCTGGATGAAACTGAAATGATAAATGTTGCAAGATAAGTACTGGTGAAGTTTTAGGGTCAAAATTTGACAGAGAATAGTCTAGATTTAGGGTTATTATTCCATTTACAAACAAACGATTTTCTTTTCTGTAATGGAGAAACATGCTGCTAATAAAAGTAATAGTACACTGACATTTATCCATTGCTTTTGTAAAAATTTAAAGGGCATTTCATTGAAATTCAGCCTAGAAACTGTTGTACTTGGCCACAATAATGTTTTGGAAACTTCAACATAAAAAGAAAACTTACTGACCAAGAATGCAACAAGGCCGTCAGCCACTAAAAGCTGCCAAACCTATTTGAACTCCTAGACGGTGCATTGCAGGGTTTTTTGGACTGACATCAACGTTGATGCAGGTTTGGCTTTCATTGAAACCTGAATCAATAAAAAGAGCAGCGATTGGGGCCCATTATTTTCCAACCGTGTAATACTTGCAGATGGAAATGTGAAAGCTGAGAACACATTTTCAGTTGTATGACCCAGATCATTTACATGGTTGAAAACTTAAAAGGGGAGTACGGAAATTGTTGCAGGATAAAGGTCTTTTATATGGTGCACTGAAGCCAGATGTTGTTTAGAGTCTTAGACCACTGGAAGGTGGAGCTGATGCAAGTATCTGATGTATTGACACTGCATTTTCCTTGTATGGCATTTTTGATAGAAAATGCTAAGATGATGTGGTCATACAAAAGTTACTTCTGAACCAGACTGGCTCCCTAGATATGAAAATCTTGATTATGAACAATCCAAGCCAATGTATTTTTCGTGATCTGTTAACCCCAAGGAATACACGTGAATGGAACTGCAGTTGGGGTTCCTCTCTGCCAAAAAGTTTAGAGGGCAATAGTGGAAGAGCATTAAGGTGCTGCAACAGTTTTGCAAAATTGCAATGCTTGGAAAGTAGTGGTTTAACTTTAGATAATAGAGGGATGGACCTTTTAAACTTCATTATTCAGGATGAGCACAGCCCCTACATTGGAAAAATAAACACAGTATTAGACTTGATCTAAAATCACATGATTGTAAGTTCTTACTATTTTGTTATATTTCATGGAGAAAGATTTAACAAATATTGAAATTGCACTTTGAAATAGACAAAACTCTTTGAGTATGTGTTCCAAGTGAATTATTATCTAATAAATAACAAGTATCTGGGTATGCAATACAGAGTTATCTCCATGAACAGAACATGGAATAGGGCAATAGTGGTGCTCTCATTCGATGCCTGCGGCAATGTTGATTTGATACTTGGTAAGTGGAAAGATAACGAGGATGCTCCTCAATATCTCAAAAAGCAGCTCATTTTGTCCTAGAATTTGTAAAATAGGAATTTTATCGAACTTGAGGTGTTGTACAATATTGGAAATTGGAATTCATTGTACAGGAGTAGCAGGAATTCATTTTCTGGAAGTGGGTTTAAGGGAGGAACTCCAGAAGTTACATTGAAAGCCTGCAGAAACTAAGTTCTTCTTTGAAAATGGTTGTAGAAGAAATTTGTGATAACCCAGATTTTGAGTTCAATTACATCAGCTTCCCACTTGGCACTGGCTGTAGCTACAAAAAAACACAGTACTGAAAATGTCATAAAAGCTCCTGTTACTGAAGGGAGCCTTTGTATAAGCAGTTGACAGGGTACAGGAGTCCTTGACAAAAGCTGAATTCATGATTTAACTAATGGCTATGAAATGGAGCTTGGTAGCATGTTAGAGAACAAAAGGAAAACGTTTGAACCAAAGCATCCATTGATACTTGAGGCATCATTGCCGAAGTGTGCATTTACTGGAAGAAGTCCAGGTTTAGACTCCTCTGGTGATTTAAATACAATGGATTTTCCTGCCGCATACAAAAAGAGATATACATATCACCAATGGTTGAAGACAAAGGTGGTACTATTCTGTCGAAGGTTTCTAGTTCACAGTCAACTGTTTCTGAAGACAGAAGCCTGAGT
This sequence comes from Taxus wallichiana var. yunnanensis, assembly GCA_018340775.1. Taxonomy (NCBI): domain Eukaryota; kingdom Viridiplantae; phylum Streptophyta; class Pinopsida; order Cupressales; family Taxaceae; genus Taxus; species Taxus wallichiana. The sequence continues at coordinate 464,968,450 of CM031242.1, read as the reverse complement.
TCAGAGGTCAAAGAAACTCTAGGTGGGGTAAAGAAAGATCCAGGACAGAAAGAGGTAATGCTTTCTATGTGAACATGCACATGAAAATAGTCAATGGGTTGTAATTTCTATTCAAGTTTCTTCTGCAGCTATATAGATACGACATTAGTAATTCATATAAGCTCACAAGTATTTTGCCTCTCATCACCTTGCATCCTGCAAATAACTTTTGACACTTATTGAGCGACTTTTCTAATTATTTCTTTCAAAATTTTAAAAATGACAACGTTTATGACATCTATGATTGGTTTTAAGAGTCCCGAGTATGACAATTTTACATTCAATGCTTCTGGTTTGAGTTTGTGAAAACTTGGAAAATAATGTTTACTGGATGAACATCAAGGAAAATCCCTCTTTTCTTACACCTTGATAAAATTCAAAGCTAATTAATTTTGAATTAATTGAATTCATTTACTTATAGAAACTGCATTGACTCCTTCTAGTTATGTGTCAATATTTTCAAATTCAGCCTTTCATATTTTTCGAAGTTACTGTTACATTTGTTTTTAAGATTTTTCTTTTGCAATAGTATTTTTATAGTTTCTTGCGCTTGAAACGTGTCTCAAGCTTTGGCATTGAGAAAACAGTTTCAGGATCAAATTTCCACTCATATCATTGTCCATGCACAAGCATTCTTCTTGTTTTTTTTTTTTGGACATGCAATATTTTCCATATGGGATCTCTCTGTCTTGTCCTGATATTTCTTTTGTTATATCTTTCTTTGTTGCTTCCAAGTGAATGCATTGCCTGTAAGTGACCGAGTTATTTGTGAAAACTTGGAAAATATTGTTTACTGGATGAACATCAAGGAAAATCCCTCTTTTATACACTTTGATAAAATTCAAAGCTAGTTAATTTTGAATGTTGCGGCTTATGTACTTGGCAAGTTGGCTATATTAATTGAATTCATTTACTTTATAGAAATTGCATCAACTCCTTGGTATGTGTCAATATTTTGAAACTCAGCCTTTCATATTTTTCAAAGTTACTGTTACATTTGTTTTTAAGACTTTTGCAACAGTATTTTTATAGTTTCTTGCGCTTGAAATTTGTCTCAAGCTTTGGCGTTGAAAAACAGTTTCAGGATCAAATTTCCACTCATATCATTGTCCATGTACAAGCATCCTTCTTGTTTTTTATTTTTGGACATGCAAAATTTTCCATATGGGATATCTCTGTCTTGTCCTGATATTTCTTTTGTTAAATCTTTCTTTGTTGGTTCCAAGAAAATGCATTGCCTGTAAGTGATCGAGTTACTTGAAGGGCAGAAATGTAGAAGTTTCTTGACTGTATGAAGTTTCGGAAACCTCAAATATCCAAAGTTGAAGGAATACTAAAAATCCATGCCACTGCACAGACATAATGTTAAAATTATACATTGTTCAACTGTTTTTAGGAATAACAATGCTCTATGGAATTATTCTGGTCTTAAATCATCATCTCTAAGGAGTTATCTCGGTTCCTGGTCTTCCAAGGGTCCATTTATTCATGAGCAGATTCAGGCTCTCATTTCGTTCACGTTGAGACATTTTGACAAACAGATCATTGATACCCTAAATTTTCTTAGCAACTTGAATTTGATAGGGACGAGATCACATAAGTGTTATTGATTTCTGTTTTGTCAAGATTTGGTCTTTTCTCTTAATTGCGAGGAAGCACAGTGATTGTCTTGCTTAGGATTCAGAATTCAGGTTCATATTTTGCTTCAGCAATTCAGAATTTAGATTCAGATTTTCCGGCAGATTTAGATCTTCGGACTGTTATGCAGAATTTCAGAGACCCGTTTCAGATTTTTTTAGCTTCTGATCAGTTTTCAGGGCAGTACACGGCCTCCCATGCACAGTTTTCCAGCAAAGTAGAAACAGCAAATCAGCAGCATGATTTTGGGGTGTTTTGGATCTTCTTTTGGCGATTTCTTTCTGAGATAATGCTGCCTGCTAATTTTTGTCATAATTTTTGAAATCATTGAAATGGAAGTCTTCCTACAAAGTGTTTCATAAAACTCCTCAACAAAACAATGCACATATACTGAGACCTATCCTATGAAGAAAGCTGCTAGGGTGGCCACCTTAGGAGGGAATTCAGATACCCTGACCTCACCTGCTGAAACAATGGAGAGGCTTGCTAAGGCTACTAGCCTTCTACATTTGATGAGGAACTTCAAGCTTTATCTAATATTGTTTCTAATAGGGATAAATATGTTGAAGATAATCAAATAGGTTTTAAGACTATAAACTGAGAATCGTCTTCCAAAATTCCTGAGCTGTTCAAAATAACCTTTGAGTGAGACAAAATAATTGTCAATCTCTTTCAAAACTTTTCCGACAAACTAAGCACAATTGAACAAAAAGTAACAAATGAGAGTCAAACACTTACTATCGTAGGCTTGCATCAAGTTATCGGATCTCTAGAGTACAAATGAGGCATCATAAGATATTGAAACCCTTAAGGAAGATGTTTCTGCAAGCCTAGTAAACCAAAAGGAGCTTGCCATCAAGCTCGAATCTGTTGATACAATTTGGGCTCAAATGGTTAAGGGATGTCACAACTCCAAACCCTTAGCTATGGTGGATGCAGCAATACAAGCAAAGTTTGAAGAGGAAAGACAAAGGCAACTCTCAAGTCCTGTGATCTTAAAATAAAGACTTAAATAAACAAGATAACATTTGAGTTGGCTAAACTGTTCTTTCAAAACAATTTGGGATAGGAGGACATTATTTTGAGAGAGACCTTGGTTCACTCAGGACCATTCCTTTAGTCTCTGGTTCATGAGCTCAAAATAGGCTCCAAGCTCATTGAACCCAAAAGGTTCCCTTTAGGGTTTCAGAGAAGATTTACACGGATGAGGAGCTCACACGAATTCAGTTTGAAGAGTTGAAAGCTAATAAACTGAATATGATTGAAGCTAGGAAACAGGGGAAGTGGGCAGCCATTCAGATGGTAGAGTATGGATCAGGGATGCACCTCCTTTGGGTTTGTCCAAACCATTGCCTCCATCTTCTTCATCTTCCTTGTGACGCCAGGCTTTGAGATCCTAACATTCTCTTTCAGTTGCAGTATGGAGTTATCGGGGTTTAATATTCTTCTCACCAAATTCTATAGAGGATACAAACTGCAACTCAGACATGATTTTCTTCACAGAAATTCATGGAACTTGTGAAAAACTACGTCCTGGTTTCTTAGGCTACTCTTGGATTTCAGTTCATAGGTCAACACACCATCTCGGTTCCAGGGGATGTAGTGGAATCATATGTCTATATAAATATCATCTTTATAAGGATGTCAATGTTAGTTTATTGTGGGTGTCATTGAGGAGAGGTCCTTACAAGAGTCTATTCTTTGGTGCTCATGACTTCCCCCACACTTATTGCTGTACATAGTTTCAAAATATCCGTGATTCTCCATTTGCGATCTACAACCAAAAATAACAAGATTTTCCTCTTCGTGAAATCCTTTGGATTGGTGATTTCAATGCTCAAATTGGTTGCATGCAATGTACTAGAATTGACTCCTACTCAGACCCTATGATGACTCAATCAATGGACATAAAAAGTGAAGGCCTTAAACGGAATTCTTCAGATAGGAAAATATCCTCTTATGGCAAACACTTGATTAGTTTGGGGAACTCACATGGCTTGGTGATCCTCAATGGTGCTAGCTCAGGTGGCTTCACATGCTTTCCTTTTGGTGGTGGCTCTTTAGTTGTGGATTACATCATTACTAATAGGCATTGTCTGTTAGAGATTGTGGATCTTTAGGTTTCATCCTTGCCTCCTCCTCTTGGTGACCACTTTGTTTTATTCTTTATGTTATCAATCAGTTCCCTACCTTTTGTTCCTAACATTGTTAAACCCCAAAACTACCACTATAAATTTTGGCCATTAATTTGATGAAGAATTCACCATTTTCTCAAAACAAGACTTATTTTAGCCTACACTATCCATAACCCAATTGAGCGCGCTAGGTTCTTCACGCAAGCTATTTTTTCTTCAGCTTTACAGGCTTTTCTCCATTCCACCCATATGCCTCGCTAATCTAGTGTTAGCCATTGGCCATGTAATGCCTGGTTTTAATCCAATTGTAAGAATATTCATAGGTTAGCTAAGTCTATTATGAAAAGGCTCTACACAAATCTAAACGGATGCAAAGAATCTCCAGGAGCATCCCTAGAAGGACAAAAAGGACTTATTTGAAAAACAAATGGAAATCCATTCTCCATTAGCTTGCATTCATCCCCAAGCTTTTTGGAAGGTCTTTCTTCACAAGAGATCAGTTTCTGCTATATCTGATTTTTCGACTTGGTTTGACTATATCTCAAGCCTTGTCAGTGTGCCTAACCAGCCTTGTATATATGTTAACCTAGGCTTATTCATTGTCGCTTCTTAACCAATCACCTTGTCCTTTGTGCTATCCATAAACTCAAAATATAGATAATCTAAAAGCTGAATCTTTCAACCACAGTCTAGAAGTTTTAGCTAATTTACCTAGCTGACTTGTTTAACTATATTGTATCTTATGGCTTTCGTCCATCTTGGACTGAGGACATCATCCACTCAATACACAAATGTGGAGACAATAATGATCATAGTAATTATCATACACTGGTAAACATCTTTTCTACCACTTTAGACATCATATCTCTAGATGGGCTGAAACCAAAAAGTTGAGGGCTAAGGGGAAAACAATTTTCAGGAGGTATCATCACACAAATGATCATATTTTTACCTCGACCTCTATAATCAAGGAGTCTTAAGGCAAAAGGTGCAAAGTATATTGCTTCTTTGTAGACTTTTGCAAAGCCTTTGACACTATTCCTAGGCATTTTCTCATTGATAGGCTTAGGGTTTTGGGTCTTCCAGAATTGGTGATATCACTTGTTATGATGCTCTACGAGTCCATTGATAGCAGAATGCACATGAGAGTTGGTGAAATAGATGGTGCGAATTGTCGTTAGGGTTAAGCAAGGATGTTCACTTTCTACACTTTGTTGTCTATATATAGTTGAGCTAGAGGAAATCATACCAAATTGCCTAAGCACAAATGATTCCTTGTTGTACGAAGTCTTTTTTAATTCTTCTATTTGTAGACAATACCATTTTGATGCCCCACTTAGAAGAATGTCTCTAGAGACAACTACATATCTTAGCATCCTTTTTCATACACATGGTCTTCAAGAAAAGCTTGAGAAAACAAAGCCAGGGTTTTTAACACTTAAAAACATAATGCAAAATAAGTTATCCTTACAAATAAAGGTCAGAGGGTTGAGATGATCTCGTCGTATGTATATCTATGGGTTCCTTTTATGGCCACACTTCAGTTTGGCACTAGCTTCTGAGTCTAGACTAAGAAAATGGCATGCTCTCCTCACCACTCTTGAGAAACAATGTCTCCAACTTCAATTTTAGGATATCTAGACAAATCTTCGTCTCTGTCACTTACTCGTTACCACTCTTCTATGCGGGGTTGAAACTTGGGGGCCTTATCTAAGGAAAGATGATCAAAAGTGAATTGAAATAATGCCTATCTCCATGTTATGCAAACATCTCCATGCTAAAAGATCAATTCCTAAAGACATCATTCTTGCCAAATTTGGTACTGCCCTCTTATTACTGTTGCAATATTTCAAGTGGTGACTATGATACACAGGCTTAGATGGATGGCTAACTCTTTGGTTGATTTCTTTAGATACCCATATCAAGCATTTGAATCATCTATGCAACTGGCACAACATGGGATCTACTTTCACGCAGCAAATACTAAATCTGATTTTTTTCTGATTTTTGCAGAAATAGGGCAGCGAACAATAAAAATATGATATCTTGAAAAATACTTGCCCAAAACACTTCAAATTTCACAGGAAGCTGGCAAAAATAATAACTAACAATAATAAACTGTTTTTGTATTTTTTATAACATAGGAAACTGCCAGGAATTTTTTTATAAGCTCTGAAAATGATAGAATTCCGGAAAATTCATATCTTTTCGAATACCAAACATAAAAAGCTGAAATTCTGGAAATAACTTATGAAAAATATGAGAAAAACAGGCCAACCTTCAGATCTGGAAAATTCCACCCGAAACCCTAAATTTTAGGGCCTGCAATTCTCCAAACAGGTCGTTTTTGCTTAGGAATGGCTGAAACCCTCAACAAACCCTGCCGTTTCATCAAAGAACCTCTCCTTAGCTGCCACAACGAATTTCGCTTCAAACGGAGAAAAACCCAGAAAGTTATCGTGATTTTCCCGAAACTGCCCTTGGAAAACCCTGCCTGAAGATGACTGCAAATCAGATCTGAAAAGGTGCAAGAGCCTAGCAAACTAGGGTGGATCTTTCACCACCGAAGAGTGCCCTTCTAGCTAGGAGTGGATCTCTCACCACCGAAGCTAGGGATCTTGTGGGATTCACTCCACAAGCGGAACAAGCAAACAACAGTTGCTCACTATCAAGTATCACCAAAGAAAATATGTATGCAAGAATGAATTTCCTTTCACCCCTCTTCTCCTTTTATAACTTTTCCCACGCCAAGGAAACCCTAAAACCCCCAAGTCGCATTTTCCCCTAGGGAAGACCAAAATAATAAAGTAACTTAAAGTTACTTTTCCCCCTTCAAGTCGCCATGGCCCAAAAAGGTGACCCCAACGCGAAATTAGAACATTAGGAGTTAAGTGGTCCCTTCCAACGATAAAACATAACATCTAGTCCCTTCGAAAGCACTTTATAACCCTGTCAATGGAAAATTATAACAACTGGACTAGATATTCACACCCAATAGCTCATGGCATCCGTAACCCCTTGGGCATGACTAGGGTTAGGACCCGTACTGGCCCTCAGGCCTGTGGCGAGGGAAAGGGGACATTACAGTCCTCCCTTCCCAAAATTTGCTTGTCCCCAAGCAAATGCAAACTAGGATGCTGTAGAATCTGCTCTCCTTCCCAAGTAGCATCCTCAAGAGGCAAACCCTTCCATCGTACCAAGTATTCTGTAATATCTCTGCTCCTGAGCTTCCTCTGTCTGACCTCAATAATAGAGTCTGGTTCTAAAACCAGCTTCCCCTCCTCGTCCAATGGTGGCAACTCTGTAGAAGGTACAATGTGTTGTCCTAGTGCCTTCTTAAGGCATGACACATGGAAGACATTATGTATCTTACTGTGCTCTGGAAGATCCAACTCATATGCAACTGCACCCACTCGCCGGACTACCCTGTATGGACCATAAAACCGTGGTTTCAGCTTTTCTGCCCCCTTCTGCTTGAGTGACGACTGCCTGTATGGCTGCAGACGTAGGAACACCAAGTCTCCTACCTCGAAGGACCTCTCTATCCTGTGCCGATCCGCATAAACCTTCTGCTGATTCTGCGCCTTTTGGAGGTTCTCCTTAAGAGCTCGCAGGATATCCTGGTTCTCCTGTAACCAATCCCGAGCTTTGGGAGCCCGACTATCTGATAATACCAAATCAGCAAATGACATGGCATCGTATCCATACAAAGCTCTGAAAGGAGTCATGCCGATGCTCATCTGATATGTGGTATTGTAGCAATACTCACCCATATGCAACCATCTGATCCATGCCTGCTGATGTCCGGTCACATAACTCCGCAAATAGCCCTCTATCCATTTGTTAACAATCTCCGTTTGCCCGTCAGTCTGAGGGTGGTAGCTCGTGTTGGGAGTCAACTCAGTACCGGCAAGTCTGAATATCTCCTGCCAAAAGGTGCTCATGAAGATCTTATCCCTGTCACTGATAATATTTTTAGGCAACCCATGAAGCCTAAAAATCCCTGTATAAAATACCTGAGCCACGTCAGTTGCCTCATGCTTCTTAGGTAGAGAAAAGAAATGTGCATACTTGGTCAATCGATCAACTACCACATAAATGCAATTGTGCCCATGCACCATAGGGAGTCCTGTGATGAAATCCATCGATATGCTCTCCCACTTCTGCTCAGGGATGGGAAGAGGCTGAAGTAACCCTGCAGGAAAAGAATGCTCCGATTTGGTTTGCTGGCAAACCATACACTCTCTGACGTGATTAAGGACATCGTCCTTCATCCCCTTCCAAGTGAATCTCTCCCTGATGTACCTGTATGTTTTGAAATATCCGGGGTGTCCAGCTAATGGCGTATCATGTACTGCACGAAGGATCTTGTCCTTCATCTTAGACCCCGGTACAAGGAAAATCCGATCCTTGTAGAAAATGAGATCATCTACCACCCTGTATCGGTCATCCTTGATAATACCATCCATGATCTCGCATGCAAACTGATTCTTGGAGTACTCAACAAGTATGTGAGCCTTCCAATCTGCTGAAATCTCAGACATAGAACTCAACATAGTAGTAAGGTAAGGCCTCCTAGATAAAGCATCAACAACAACATTATTCTTACCTCTTGTGTACTCTATGTCAAAGTCATACGTTTGTACCTTGTTCACCCATCTCTGTTGGCGGTCGTTGAGATCCTTCTGCCCCAAAAAGAACCTCAAACTATTGTGATCTGTACGTACCACGAATCTGCTGCCCACAAGGTACTGTCTGAATTTGGCCAAGGCATGCATGATGGCCAACATCTCTTTGTCGTAAATCGAATACCCTCTCTCCACTGGGCTCAATTTCCGACTCTCATAAGCAATGGGATGCCTATCCTGCATAAGCACCGATCCAACCCCCTCACCTGATGCATCACACTCTAGAACAAATGGCCGAGAAAAATCTGGTAATGCGAGGACGGGACATGAACTCATCACCTCCTTGAGATGATCAAAAACTTTTGTGTTGCTTCTGACCAAGCGAAAGCTCCCTTCTTGGTCAAATCTGTCAATGGGGCAGTCAACCGTGAGAAGTTCTTCACGAACCTCCTGTAGTAGGTGCACAGTCCCAAGAATCCCCTCAGATGTGTCAATGTCCTGGGTGGCGGCCAATCCAAAATTGCCTGTATTTTCTCTCTGTCCACCTTTACTCCCCCTCCACCAATCACATATCCCAAATATAGCAACTCTGTCATGCCAAACTCACATTTAGAAGCTTTTGCATATAGCAAATTAGCTTCTAATATCCCCAATATCTCATCAAGGTGGCGGATATGGCTCTCCCAAGTCCTGTTGTAGACCAATATATCATCAAAGAAGACCAATACAAACTTCCGCAAATGGCGGTTGAACACGTGGTTCATGCAAGACTGGAATGTGGTGGTGCATTAGACAATCCGAATGGCATCACTAGAAACTCAAAGTGTCCATAATGGCATCTGAAAGCGGTCTTATGCACATCCTGCTCCCTAACCTTGATCTGGTGATATCCAGATCGCAAATCTATTTTAGAAAAATAGATTGCCCCCTGTAGCTCATCTAACAGCTCATCAATACGTGGCACTGGATATTTGTTCTTGATTGTCTTCTTGTTCAATGCCCGGTAGTCGATGCACATCCGCATGGTCCCATCCTTCTTCTTCACCAACACCACCGAAGAAGCAAAAGGACTGAACTCGGCCTAATATGTCCCATGTCAATAAGCTCATGGATAGTCCTCTCAATCTCATCCTTAAACCGTTTGGGGTGACGGTAAGGAGTAGTAACTACTGGTCTAGTGTCCTCAAGCTCAATCACGTGCTCAAATCCCCTATCTGGAGGTACACCAAGTGGTATGTCACTAAAAACTGCACTGTGCTTATCCAATAGCCCCTGTATATCCACATGATACTCTGGCTGTCCATCCTCTGATTTCTTGGTAGAAACCAAGCACTGTACTGCCCAATCAACCCCATTGTGCCTGTGAATCCTCTCGATCCTCTTTGTTGTGACAACCCTAGGTGCATCTGAAGATAAACCCCTCAAGGTTACATTCTTCCCCTCGGACTTGAACTTGAGTTCCATTGTCTGAAAGTTAGTCCGAAATTCTCCAAGAGAATGGAGCCACTGTACACCGAGCACAAGGTTGGTCTCTCCAATACCAACCACATAGAAGTCATCGGTAACTGTATGGTTACCCATGGTGATACTCAACTGCGGAACTCGTTGCATGCATCTCATGGACTCACCATTGGCTACCACTACATTGAAGCCCTCAAAGTCTTCTGCCTGTAATCCCCGCTTCTCTACCAAAGATGCATCAATGAAGTTGTGGGTTGCCCCACTATCAATGAGTACTACTACTCTCTGACCCTGTAATACTCCCCGACCTCTGAATGCCTTGTACCTCGGGGTACTCGACAAAGTAGCAATAGTCTCATGGGGAAAAGTCTCCTCCTCCTGTTCAACCCCTGCACTATCCAATGTCTCTTCATCTTCATCCTCCAACTCCTGAGCGTCTCGCTCCTCCTCGCTCTCACTCTCCTCGAAGACCTCTATGAATTGGGCCTTCCCTTTTCCTCTACAATCATGTCCTGGAACCCATGGTGTGCGGCAATCGAAACATAGTTTCTTTCGCCTCAACTCCTCCTGTCCTCTCTCGATACAAATGGTCTCCTTGCTGTATCCTGCCTAGGTGGGGGCCCCTTCGGCTGTGAACCATCAGCTCTCGAAGGAAATACCTTAGGCTGAATTCGAGGGGGAAACCTCGATTTTGGAGTGGACAACTCCAAATCACGTGCTCTCCTAATAGCCTCATGTAAGGAGGAAGGCTCAAATGCCTTCACAAATCCTGCTAAAGCGTCAGTCAATCCTGCCATGAAGAGTGAAGTCAACCTCATCTCTGAAACATCAGATACCATCACTGATAACCTCTGAAAATCTGCAATGTACTGATCTAGAGAACCTGTCTGCCTCAAGTGAGTCAACTCTCTGAAGTGCCTATCTGGGTCCCTCCTGTCGAACTTTGCTCATCAACCTCTGTGTAAAATCTGCATAAGTAGTGATATGCATGTGCCCCTGTGTGATCAATCCATGATGCCACCAGTCATGAGCATCTCCCTCGAGGTGTAGGATAGCAAACTTAATTGCATCCTCTTCGCGCATGGGATTCAAGTCGAAGTAAGTCTTCAACTTCTGAATCCAAGATTGCGGTACACTTCTTAGAGCCATCGAAGTGTGGAATAGAGATTTGTCCCAATCTCCTCTGAAACTCAGGTACCTGTGTCTGGTAATCTCTCTTGGGCTGCTATGCCAATCTTCATTTTACAATACTCCTGAAATGGCATGTTGTCCCGGAAACCCTCACTCAATGTCCGGTACTTCTCCCAACAAGATTCCTCATCCACAATGTCTGCGGGTTGTCGTGTCTGCGAAACTTCCGGATCCTTCAAGAAAGAAGGCTCGTGGAGTCCCAAGGGCCTGGTAGAAGCATGAGGGGACCCTTGTCCCGAATGTCCACTCTCACCTCTATTACCATGTTGTCCCATATTGCTAGCTTCTCCTTTCTCCGCATGAGCCTCAATCCTACCCTGTGCTAACCTCTCAGTGAGCTGGCTCAAATAGAGGTTGGTAGTCTCCTGTTGCTTCACCATATTGGTGAACAATTGTTTCATCAGATCTACTCCCATCTCTTCACTGTCTCTGTCTCTGTCTCCCATCTTTCAACCCCAACAGGCTGGAGGAACAACAGCTCTGATACCACTGAAATATCCCTTGTTGGGATCTTACAAAAAAATTGACAAAATACAGAAATTTGCAGCAAATACTAAATCTGATTTTTTTTTGATTTTTGCAGAAATAGGGCAGCGAACAATAAAAATATGATATCTTGAAAAATACTTGCCCAAAACACTTCAAATTTCACAGGAAGCTGGCAAAAATAATAACTAACAATAATAAACTGTTTTTGTATTTTTTATAACATAGGAAACTGCCAGGAATTTTTTTATAAGCTCTGAAAATGATAGAATTCCGGAAAATTCATATCTTTTCGAATACCAAACATAAAAAGCTGAAATTCTGGAAATAACTTATGAAAAATATGAGAAAAACAGGCCAACCTTCAGATCTGGAAAATTCCACCCGAAACCCTAAATTTTAGGGCCTGCAATTCTCCAAACAGGTCGTTTTTGCTTAGGAATGGCTGAAACCCTCAACAAACCCTGCCGTTTCGTCAAAGAACCTCTCCTTAGCTGCCACAACGAATTTCGCTTCAAACGGAGAAAAACCCAGAAAGTTATCGTGATTTTCCCGAAACTGCCCTTGGAAAACCCCGCTGAAGATGACTGCAAATCAGATCTGAAAAGGTGCAAGAGCCTAGCAAACTAGGGTGGATCTTTCACCACCGAAGAGTGCCCTTCTAGCTAGGAGTGGATCTCTCACCACCGAAGCTAGGGATCTTGTGGGATTCACTCCACAAGCGGAACAAGCAAACAACAGTTGCTCACTATCAAGTATCACCAAAGAAAATATGTATGCAAGAATGAATTTCCTTTCACCCCTCTTCTCCTTTTATAACTTTTCCCACGCCAAGAAACCCTAAAACCCCAAGTCGCATTTTCCCTAGGGAAGACCAAAATAATAAAGTAACTTAAAGTTACTTTTCCCCCTTCAAGTCGCCATGGCCCAAAAAGGTGACCCCAACGCGAAATTAGAACATTAGGAGTTAAGTGGTCCCTTCCAACGATAAAACATAACATCTAGTCCCTCGCACTTTATAACCCTGTCAATGGAAAATTATAAACAACTGACTAGATATTCACACCCAATAGCTCATGGCGTCCATAACCCCTGGGCATGACTAGGTTAGGACTCTTGACGCCCTCAAGGCCTCATGGCAGGGAAAGGGGACATTACGAAGCTTATAGATATGAGGAGATTTGTGAAACATTGGATGATATGACCTATTTTCACATATTTCTTCTTGCACTTTATAACCTAGTCCCATAATGGAAAATTATAACAACTTTTGGACTAGATATTCACTCTGTACTGGTTGTGGGAGGGAAGAAATTAAAATACAATGATACAATGAGAGTAAAACCAAGTAAATAAGAGCAGCTGTGCATGTGATAAAGGAAACAAGCCATAGACAAAAACCCTAGACAACAAATCCTAATTATAAAATACAATATTGAAAGTAAAAAAATGCAGAAGAGAATGGACTACGTAGCACATGGTATGGCTGATCTTATGCCTTGAAGTTTGCAAACTTGGAAGTATCTTAGTCTCTTCTGTTGAACTTGAAGGTCTTGGTATGGCGCAAGACAAAGATCAAATTTACAAAAGACTCAACTTGAACTTGACCTTGACTTCCAGAACCCTTTCCAATTCGTCCCCAAAGAAAAGGGCAGTTATTTGGTGCACCAAGGGATAGCAAAGCAAAATTGAGATGATTGTGGATAAGGCAAACCACAACTCCATAACGTGAACTCTGCCATATTTTCCTTGTTTCTGTCATAAGGTGAAACCCAAGAATAGATTATGATGGGTGGCAAGTAGTGTTTTTGGCTCTCATGTGTCTCTGTAATGAATGACACAGTCCTTTATTTTATGATGGACTGTACCTTATGCAATCCAAATTAAATAATTACGTTTTTACCAGCTATAGATTTAGCTTTATGTAAATTTCATTTCGCTTTATGGTGCATTTCAAACCCTTCTGTCATGATTTGCATCTTTCTTTTCCAAAATATATGATTTTTTGGATATGGTCTTTTGCCTCCTTATCTGGATGAAAAGGATACTTTGATATAGAGTCTGTTCCATTTTATGTCAAAAATGGATTTAGTAGAATTCTGTATGGTTTATGCTATTCCTGTATTTAGTAGCTAGTGGTTGGCACTCTAAAGGAAGTCATTGGTCCTTAAATGCAGTGCAAGTTTTTAATCTTCGGTAAATATATTTAATCTTTACAATTATTTTGATTTGAACTTCGGTCTGCCTTATTTTCCTTTATGTCCATTAATACAGATTCACGTGAAAAGGCTAAGTATGCTTTATTCATCCAATTATTCTTCAGATATTATATATTTATAATTCAGCGGTTAAAGAGTCACTCGTAACAGCAACTATTGGCTTATTTTCTGCAGCTTTCACCATATACCGAGACTAGGGAGATGATTGAGTTTGATGCTGATACAGTACAAGATATGGAGGAGGTGCTGTATGATTCTTTTGAGAATAGTGGAGCTGGCTTTGTTACTGCTAATAGAGGCTCAGTTTCACAGTCCCAGACACCTTCTTGGAGTGGTGGTTCAAATCTTGTAACTTCCCAAGAGCACAATTTATCTCAACAGATAAGGATCTCCCGAAAATTGATGGGATTGAAGTGGTTGGTGCAAAACAAAAACAGGAGGAACTTCTCTTGAAGAAAAACTGGTTGGCCTGAAGGAATACACGGTATACCAAATAAGAGTATGGAGTGGGAGACATCAGTGGGAGATTGAAAGAAGGTATCGTGATTTTATTCATTTTTATCATCAGCTAAAAGGGATGTTTGTTTCCCAAAATGACAAGCAACTTCCTCCCCATGGGAAAATGTTGAAAGAGAGTCTCGTAAAATATTTGGAGTTGCTCGAATCTGGTGGAAGAAAGAAGTTCACTTATTCAAGAATGCTTATGGTCTCTGATTAAAGAGGGATCTCCATTTGATACGGCAGTGCCTCTGTTTCGTTTTTACTACCAGAAGGAGGTATCCATGATATGCTTTCGTCTTTGGAAGCTAAGGAATCTGTAAATATGCAAAATATTTCTGGGGATAAAGTATCTAATTTTCAGTCGCGAATATTGGACTTCTTATCACCGATGTCACATTCTGGAAAGATTGTTAGTGAAGACAAGCAGAGGGACACAGAACAAAACTTATCATTTGGAAAGACCATAAGGCTTAATGTACAAATTCATCCTTGCAAGCCATTGAAACAATTACTCGAAGTTCAACACTACTTATGTGCAGGTTGTTACAAGAACTTGGATTCAGCAAATGGCTTGATCCAAGGACTTGTGCAGAATTTTATCTCGGGAAGCCTCAACTTTGTGAATACATGGGTCAATTATTTTGTGCTTCCTGCCATTCAAACGAAACTGCAGTGCTGCCAGCTCGAGTTCTGCAACTATGGGATTTTACTCACGTCCTGTTTCTCAGTTAGCCAAAACATATCTCGACTCTATATATGATCAGGTAACTTAATTGTTAAAGCATTTGGATTTAATTGATGATAAAGAAATTTGAAATCTTGAACTTACGCTGAAAATATAGCATGAGAGGTACTGTTAATGTCGAAGTACAATTAGTTTTTAATTCTAGAGTGCTTTTAATTTGCTCCCCTTTCCTCTCACTTTGTCTCTATATATACCTGTGTATTTTTCATTTTTGTAGTTGTGTGAATACATATATACATATATGTATGCATGTATGTATTTTCGTCTTTGTGTGTTTTGAAGGGTAAATATATTTTACCTTCTAAGTAAAGACAGCTGTTTCCTGGCTTGTCTCTAACATAACTTCCTATCAAAACCCTTCCCATTGCCATACATCTACTCGCCTTGTTCATATTTATTTATATGCTTGCTGGCCTATCTGTATAATTTCTTATGAAGCAAGTACATCTGTATAATTTTTGTAAAGCAAGTAATCTTTCTCACCAAGGGCATATGGCAACTTGTCTGACCATCTGTATTGGTTGTCACTGACATATCTACCTGGATCATTATCTATCAAAAGTGCCCTTGCTCAAGTGCATACACTTGCTATACAGACCAAACGTTATAGCATATAAATTAATAGCAGTTTCTGTCTGTGTGCAAACACATTATTATTCATAAGGCCACAAGGTAGCTCCATCTTGAAGTATTTAAGTTCACCTTATTTTTCAAAGTTCCTTATGGAGAAAACAAATAAATTACTCAAAATGGGCCTAGTTATCCTTGTATATAATATAAATTAATTGCTAATATTTTTCATTATTTGAAAATTCTGATTATTGTGGTTTTTCTATTCAATGTTGAGAAAACAAATAAATTACTCAAAATGGGCCTAGTTATCCTTGTATATAATATAAATTAATTGCTAATATTTTTCATTATTTGAAAATTCTGATTATTGTGGTTTTTCTATTCAATGTTGACGGCATAAAGTTTAGATTTAAAATTCATTTCGCATGAAGTCTGGTAAAGAGTTTTTGGCTATGATTAAATAAGTGTTTTTAGATATTTTTGGCCTAAACTTTGTTGCACATGAATGGTTATATGTGGATACTATGAGATAAAGTTGAGAGGACATGTGCCTAAATCCAAGACAATGGAGCCATGATGTAATGAATGGGAGGCTGAGAAATTATTTGTAGGGGATTCAAGCAGCTGATGCGGACCTATGTGATGATGTAATGGTGGCCTCTGTACTTGGTCCCAGTTTAGATTCTCAAGTCTGAATCAAGCTTGTCAAGTTCAAAATATAAGAATAGAGCCACTATGTATCCCAAAAGGGGGCTGAGACACTATTAATGGGGGCTTTAACCTAATAAGGGCCTTTGTGATGACTTAATTGTGGCTTCTGTACCTGGTTATAGTCACACTTAACAGAGTTTATTCACAGTTGCAAGTATTAATCTTGTTCTATTTCACACTGTTTATCCAAAAATAAATTCTGTTTCATGGACTGCGAAAACGTAAAATCTATGATTAATCTTGTTTATTGAGTCTAAAAGTTAACGATAGATTTAATTTTTTTTGCGGACTTGGCTTAGTCTGTGAAATCCTCCATTATTCAACACCTGACTTGCTGTGGGTGTGCAATGTGTTATCTGGCATATATAATGCTGGAAAGGGAAATAAAGGTATCTTTTTTAATTTCTAATTTTCCATTAGTACAGTGTGTGTTTATACTTTATTTCCTGTAGCGGTCATATTTGCTGAAAAGGGAAATTGCCATCCTCCCAACCTTCGATGTTTTCATGAAACTGTCAGATTTCTGGCGATGGAGAATGCTGTTGCTGCAGCAATAGTTAATGAATTCTTTATTTTCCAAGTCTTCTGCTTGTGAGCCCAAGTCAAGCTCGAGTCTCATACCATTTTCTTAATCCTGAGAAGAGAGAAGCTATTATTATTCCTAATAATTCATTTTATTTTTATCATCAAAAGTTACATGTGTGCGCAAAGGAGTGCATAGAAGTGAAGTATTAGGGCTGGAAGACAATTCTGACACAGTAAATGCTGTCAAAGAGGGAAATAAGGGAAATTCTGTCCTTATGAGTTCCGCTGGAGTGTAAGGGACAGTTGCTTAAAGAACTGTTTTTTGGGGGAGAGATGCATATTATTGCGTCAATAGACAACCTACAATGGCAGCTGGGGTGATGGTGGAGAGTAATAGTATGAGATGTTAATATAAATGTCCGACAATAACTTTGATGTCCATTTGACTGTTATAGAGCCCTTTTTCTTCTTGCTTGAAGAAGATGGTCGAAAAATTGCAATATCTTGGGCATATGGTGGAGTTTGGACCCTTTTTTTCTTTCCCAATTTTTTTTTTTCGAGTGCTATGCAGTGGTGCAGCTAGATAGAGGCCATCTATCGCCAGTCAGTGGGAAATTTGCGGAGAAGTGACGGAGTCATTAATCATTGTGGAACCCTTCAACGGGAAAACCTATGTGGTAATTCCGAGATACATCTCAGCATTTTCCAAATACATGTATTTAAGATATCTGTACTAGTATAATTCATAACAGATAATTACATAAATCAAAAATTATTTTATCAGCATCATGGCAAACAATCTTCGATATATAGTCTACCCTTCTAGCGTCTCCTTGTAAGCAAGCTGAATTGCTGTTTTTTACCTGCTGTTACCATATTCCAGCTTCTGTTTTTGTTGTAGCTGGATGATTTCCATTATTCGTCTGTTTTAGTGTTTTTGGCCTTCCATAGGCATTAGAGATCATAAATTCCTTCCTTTGTATAAAGTTTGAGTTGATCATATAGGATGTCCTTAAGACATTTTTTGTTGTATGGTGACAGTCAAAAGAATTTTTGACACTTGTACAGCCCCACTTCTTGAAAATGCATGCATACATGCAAACCTTAGAACTATCATATTCAAGTGCTTTGTAAAACAAGCGACGGAGAACTGATCCTCTTTCTATTTCACTGAATGAGGTCAATCATGAAAGGACAATGAATTGTGGAAAATATCTGTGATCTACCTTTGTTCAAGGTTCCATTCTGATGTTTACTAAATACTTCATTTTTGTTGAATGAGTCCATGCTTATCTACACATTCAAACTTCTTAATTTTCTCAAATCAATTTAACTCTGACCATCTCCAATTCCTATGCAAGCTTGAGAACCAAACAAAAGCTTGGTGCTTTGGGGGTTCTTCAAGGATATGGTTGGATTTTTTGTGATTTTTAGTAAAAATAGTAGGTGTTTATGTTTCAATTAGAAAAATCAAGGCATGCATGCTACATTTTCTAGAATAAACCTTATTTAGTAGAGGGATATCTATTGTCTATTCTCAAGGCAGTATTGATGAAATATTTTCCTTCTTGTATGGTAGCATATTAAGCATTGAATTGGCTACTTTATGGTGCTTCATATTGTATCTTAAGATTGATTTGTTGATTTCACTTTGCATAAGTTGCTTTGCTTTAGGATCCTCTTTGAACTAATAAATCTTATATCAGTCCTGATCATTAAATACCATAGACGTCCCTCCCGGGAAGAAGAAAACAAGTGCAACTAATTATGTTCTTTAGTATATATTCAATTGTTGCAAAGGCAAATACTTTGCCATGATTTTTCACTAGGAACCTTTTATTTCCAATCGAGGTTTGGATTGGATTTATAGACAATAGTTGGATGCTTCTTGATTCACAAAAATACGAGTTGTGCATGGACCTTTTTTTTTTTTGAATTTCACTGTTCATGTTTCTATAATTTCTGTGTTGGGTCCGTAATTAATTTTGTAGACATGTTTTCAAGACTTTAAAGTTATGGCCTTGGTCTTTTATATTGATATCAAAATCTTACATTTGCAGCCAATGCTCTGTGTTAGAGCTATTAATCCTTACATATTTTCAAAGGTGCCTGATTTAGTGCAAGCTCTGGAGATGCGTATGAAATTGAGCAAAATGTTTTCTTTTATATGTTTCCCTGCACGGGCCTCTATACAACAAAGTCTGGGATCACGCCGTTATCTTCTGGAGAGTAGTGACTTTTTCAGTCTGCGTGATCTTGTAGACCTTTCAAAAGGTCCATTTCCTGGTAAGTGACAACTTCAAAAGTTTTGTTTTCCCATTTTATAAGATGAATATTTTAGTAAGCCGGAAATTATAGTCAATCTAACAATAAAATGGGTAAGCAAACATTGTTTTTCTTCGGTTTTAATTTTTGGAATGACAACCTTCTGTATTTCAATAAAAATTATTTCGACCATCTTCAGGATTTAAAACCGATCAATAGTCTGATTTGATGACATGATGGGGCTTTACCCCATTGTCTACAGGGGTTGGATATGCAGTTGAATTTGTAAAGGTTTTGGGGACAGTGTAAGAGCTTCCATTTACCCCACAGCATCAACTCCTCCCTGCAACTTGAAATTCAATAGCTTTGATGGAGGGAAAGGTTGTATGCCTCCCACTCATTACTTCTTTTTAATGAAGGCATAGAAACGTTATCTTATTCTACCCATTGTTATTCATTGTTTTGTATTAGTTTGTTATGGTCCATTAATATGCTTCTTTGAAGTATTTCTTCCACAAATTTGTGCACATTTGTAATGTTCCAGTTAAACTTTGGTTCCATTCCTTGCTGCATGCCAAAACACAAACTGTCCTTAAAATTATCCTGTACAAGGGTGTGATTCAAATCTTGAAAAATGGGTGAAGCAACATATGACCTAGAAAAAATAGACGGGAAGATTTGTAAATTGCCAAACAAGTCGACTGATTTCCAGTGCTTTGCACCTCATTACTTGACTTGGAACAAACACAAGAAACTTGGAACTTGACTAAGGAAAAAGGATATGGATACCATTGAAATCACCTAGGTAATAAAGAGTTTTATTGATGGTTAACTGCTTTAATCCATTAGAATCCTATCTAACAATAACTTGAATGTAAAAAGTTGATAGAAAATGGCAAACCTTGTTTCCCTTTCTCACTATCATAGGGTGGAGAAGTAAAACAACATCATTGAATCAATCCTGTGTTCCAAACATTGATTTGTCATCTTTTGTATATTATCACATGAAATGGACCTTAAAACTGGTTAGACAAAAAACACCTAAAAATGAAGGTTCCAAGGCAAGGGTTCAAAAGATATATCTTTCTTAGACTTTAACCGTAGTTACAAGCAGAATGCTAATATTTAAAATGGTGGCGGACAGAAGCATGTGCTTAGTTTAACATGATTGATGTCAAGCAAACATTACTATCTACTTAAGCAGAAACACAGGTTACTTTGATAGGGTGAAAATGGTTAGATAATTGTCCCAAACATTCATATTAATGTAAGCTAGCATAAGACACAATACACGAATTCTGGACACATTAAAAAGAATCATTGTCAGCGCTAATGCATGGGAGTTAACAAGGGATTATAGTCTGAGAAGCCCAAATGCTAATTTAACATCTTAAATATAACAGGGTACACTGTGTGGTTACAAATCACACTCTTTCAAAGGACCTCAGGACTCGACTTACAACTTACCAACAATACGAACCTCTCTGGAAATGCCTAATATTAATATTTACGGAATTGAGCAAGCGAAAATTTACATGAATACAGGGTAGTTCAATATGAGCAGTCAGTCCCTTTTCTCCAAGGTGATAAAAATTAGAAAGACAAAATCTATTGCTTTCAATCTAGACTGCCCGGAAATGCCAAGTACCCCCTGTGCCAGCCCTGATACGTAACTGGTATGGATACGGTTTGGGTACTCTGTGGGTACGTACCCACAGGCTCCGGGTACAGAAATCTGTACCCGGGACGTACCAGTGGCCTGTGGGTACGTACCCACAGCATACCTACACAGTTTTTTTTTTTTGAAGTGCAAAAAAATAAATAAAACTTGAGGGCTTTGACTAGAATTGAACTTTGGAAAGTTCGTGTGAGATTCAATATTGCCAATAGGCTCCGAAGGGTCAAGAGAAATGAAAAGGACTTCATTTGGTTGACTTACTATTTGGGGGCTTTCTTGTTGCTCCTCACGGGTCCTTTATTCTTCAGTCAATTTGGAAGGCATGGGAACAAGTGAAGCACTTGGTGGTTGGGCAGCCTATCTTCTCTTCCTTTGACACTAGGTGCCAAGCCTACAAATCGATTTCGTTGAATCTGAAATATAATGACAAGATCCTTGCCTTGACAAGAGGCTGCTCTGCCCTCCTTTGGTTTGAGAAAGGAATTAAAATATTTCACGACTTGTACAGATTTGGGAAGTGGATGGAATGGACAGACCTTAAAGCTTTCTATAAGCTTCCTCAATCTCAGTTCAGAATGTATACAATGCTCAGAAATGCTTTCACAGCTCCCTCTACTGGACTAATTATGGAGGATGAGAATGACTTTTGGGATACTATGAGGTGGCTCAAAGGCCCCCTCTCCAAGAGGCTACCTCCAAACAACTCTATGAAAAGATTGCCTTCTCCCCAAACCTTTCCCTGGGCCTTAACAATAAGTGGAATGTTTGTGAGCCCATTAGTAGATGGACTCATAGATTTAATGTTTTGTGGTCTTCTTGTATTCAGTCAAAGAAATCTTGCTTTAGATGGCTTCTAATTCATAATAAGCTTGTTGTTGGCTTCTAATATTTTATAGGTTGCTGAGACTATAAGCTTGTTGTTTTCTTTAAATTTTTATATATATTTATATTTTTTACTTTTTAAAAATATATTGTATGAACATACCCACAGTGTACCGTACCCAAGGTTTTAAAAAATTGCTGTTTCAGCGTACTGTACCCATGTACCTGTACCCGTATCCATACCTGTACCATACCGAAAAAACAGTTTTAATCTAGCTTTCAATCATCTAGTGGATGCCTTTTCCAAACCCACATGAGTGTTTGTGTAAGGACAAGTCAAGGATGCTGAACCATTTGGAAGATGTCCTCAAGGAATTAATATGATACTGGATAAAGGGTACATTGTGGTGATCCTTTTAACATAAATGTAAAATACATCTACATAATTCTTCCTCATAGACGTCCAAAGTCTCTGGCATATGTATCAGTTATTCTAAGTCCCTTAACCAATCCTGATTTTTTAAGTGTCATAATCTTGCATTTTTAATGCTTGATCATCTAAAACAGTATACACATTGAAACTGGGTAAGTTAAGTCCTGGCACCTTCCACCCTATTTGATAAATAGGTAGTTCCCTTGAAATAATGATATCACTGATGAATTCTTGTTGGCTGTCACTCTTAAAAATGGATCGTCTGAAAGGCTCAGGTACAAGTTAAGTAGCTTTTTCTGATGGTTATCCAGATTTTGGGACATAAAAGTGTTTGAACCGTACAGACTAATTCAAGAGTTAGTTCAGAAAGCTGTGTCACTAGGTTATCTGCTACAATAAAAGTAGTGATATTTAATTTTTCAAATGATATAAATAGTGATTCCATATTGTATTCTATTGAGTCATGACTAATAAAGGTGTGCCTTGATCTGTATGCAAAATCGACAATATGATCAAACAAAAAAGCTAACATTTGTTGTACTTGCAAAATGTTAGGTCCCTCTGTTCCCACTCTTGAAAGTGACAACCTCTTGAAGATTAAGGGCCAGGCACTGAAATTAGAAATAAACAACCAAAAGAGCCAGTTGATCCCTGTAGAAACCCAACAATGGCATGTGTCCCTCATTTCTCATAGTAGACAATTTTTACCTAAAAATAAAGCGCTTCTATCTTCTCATACATATTGAGGAATTAGAGAGTAGATTCTCTCATGCATAGATGGCACTCTTATCAACTCAGCACGTTCCACACCAATCCATTGATGTACTCTCTTGAACAACGATGCATCGATGGAGCCCACCTCGGACATTTCTCAAATCTCCTGTCATCTATCATATTTATGAAATGCTCTACATGGTGAGTTTGGCCAACGTGGGGTTGAAATGGTTTCACAATGGAGAGGTAATGACATTTGTTGGTATACAGCAAACATGGCAACTCTATTAACCCCTCTTTTGCCACCTAAAGGCAAAGGGGCATCAAGGAGTTTCTAAATGTTTCAGGCATGTTGTCGTTAGTGAGTGAAACTGTGAAACCTAAAGAAACAACCCTCTATAAAAATCAAGTTCTTAATATAGGATTTTACTACCTGATCTCTAGTCTCCATGGATTTGAGTTTTTAATATAAATTCCGTTAAGCCATTGATTTTGAGGCTGGGCAGCTAACTCAACTTTCTTTGCATTGAGGAACTGTTTGTTTGCAATGGAGCATATGCTGAAGCATGATAGTTTGAATTCTTTCAGTGTGAACACTGGTCTTATATTGCATACGAGTGTAGCATCTCTCGCACATATAGGGACTTCCAAACGCATAATATGAAAGCATATGCTCAATGATGCAGCATCACATTCAATCTCATCAATGTACATGGCTGAAATACAAACATTGACTTGCATTACCTAGTGAAAGCATATTTTGCTCAACCAACCCTATAGATATGGTGAGGATGATTATATGTTACAATCCATGTGACCAAGCAGGCAGGCTTAGACTAGAAGACAGGTGCATTAAAACTGAACTCACAAGTACAAGTTTAATTCAACCAGGAAAGAGCATCTCTGGATTTGATCTCTGTTCTTAACCATGATTGAAAATTTCTTCCAACAACAGTGTATTTTCTTGTGATGATGATCCAAGACCAATAATGTGTCCAATGACCTCTTATTATATATAAGGTCATTTTTTTGATTTTATTCTAACCACAAACTCCTCTGAATCATTTTGTTCATTTTGATATCATTTCTATCCAACTCGATGTAGAGAGCTTTCTTTCTTTTCATCAATTCATCAATGCTCCACACCCATGAGATGTAATTTCTTCAAATATGATCCAGGGGGATCAAAGACCTCAAATAATTGTGGCACCATGGCATTGCTCCGTGTCATAATCCGACTGCACTTGGTTTCAGCATCATACTGCACAATCGCATGCATACCATGAGGTCCTAACTCCTCTATGTTACCACACAACTCCAACAGTGGTAAGCATTGTGCCGCATAGCTGCAGTATTGCTCATTGAAGATGATGGACTGATGATTAGTTATGAAGCGGTTGTAATGTTTTAACCAACACTTCATCTTCTTCCTTTTATATTAAGACATTCTTCTATCCTACATCCAACCTCTGGATCTTATACTGAGACTTTGCATAATGTAACTTTGCATTATAGGACTACATATGGTATCAGATGTCTTCTTTATTTCTTCTTTGTTGCATAAGCACTCTGACATATCCTTTGGCCTCTACGATTCACAATATGCTTTTGCATATGACACATCTAGATTCTCAGGTGGTTTAGACGTACCACAGAACATAACACATGAACCATGGAATGTTGTTCACCGGGTCTCCTCCTGAGCCCTAAATTAGTGGTATTAGAGCTTTCACTCACTTCATATATCCAATGGTATCCAGTTTCATTTGAATTCTCTCTTTGTTTGTATTCCCACTCACACGAGCTATGAATACAAGAAGTGCTAATGTAATCTTAACGCTTCTTTATCCATAAAGAATTGGTGGGATAACTTTGCACTCTGCATGAAGATGATGACAACTTAGACTCTTCTTTACATATGAATGGTTTCTTTGAAGCACTCAAAAACACTTACTATCTAGTTGGAAACTATGATGGTCAGCCTACATTAAATTTGCTCGATTAAGTGTCAAGACTGTGATCAATCTTTTCAAGAATGCATAGACATATTTCACTCTCTCACGCAAAAACTTAATATTCAAGAAAGAAAGCAAAATATCATCTTGAAGTATAGCTCCCTTGAGACCATACATTCAGTTTGACTTGGCCTTCCTATAGATATCTTTGGTAGAAGCCTACAAATTTGCTTGTAAATTCAAAGTAAAGGCCAAGCTAAAGTCTAAGCTAGTGAAATGCAAGTCTCAAGGCAAACCGCAATCAAAGATATTAGAGCTTGGAATGAGGCAAAATCTTAAGGGAATGGCTCTTTTGTTGAAATCCTCAGGGTTAAGAAGTGACATCATCAAATGATTAGAATAAAAAATTTAAGACTGGTTCCATATGTACAATCCATGGATCTAGCATGCACTCCACAGAGCTACGAAACCACTCTACCTGACAACTTGAAATAGTCAGTATCACCACCGTGGTACTTGATAAAGGTAAACAAGTCATGGAATCTGAGCCCAATGCCATGGTTGGTACCACAAAGTTACAAGCCTGTGGCCTTTGGCATTAACTTTATTTCTCTGAGTATTTAAAATATCTTTAACTTGATTTAAATTCACCTATCCATGTCAGCTGACACATGGATTATTCCCAACCCATTAAGCCATGTCACCATCTTATTGTTTGGCATGGCCTTTTAGTCAAACCTTTGACCAAAATCCACTACCCCCAAAATGTGTCATGTTTATCAATCTCATGGTGATGCCACCTGTCTCAAAGTGCTTCATCTCTAAAGTTATCTTATATCCGGGTCGATTGAATTACCCTCTTATGGAACCTCTTTCTTGGTGTTGGTATGGATCCCGTGATCAAATAGTTACTAAGTTTTAAATTCCAAAAAATCCAAAATTCGAGTTCTCAAAAAATTCAAAAATACGAAAATCCTTATTAATATATATACTTATATTATTATAAATCTATATTATTGTATACTTATATCATATATATAGACAAATCATACAAAAAGGATCCATCTACATATCATCATCATTATAATGATTCTTTCAAAAGATTGCAAGAAGTTGCTTGGTCCAAAAAGGTGCAAAAATGGATTTTATGAAAATAAGAAAATATTGCCATCAATGCGTAGAGCTCGAGAAAATATACACTTTTAGAACGACACCAAACGGAGCCAGAATGAAAGTTATGGCACATGCAAGTTTTTGCCTTCATCTTCCTCTTTTCCAAAAATGGCAAATTTTTTTCTGTCCTTGGTATCCCAAAATTTTTTTTTGCCAAAAAGGAAATTTGGTTTTTTCCTGTGATTTATTCGGTTGCTTCAAAAATACAACTGGATTTCAAAAATCTAGCTTGAACTTTATGATCCACACAAACTAGATTTAGATCACACTCTATGGTATAATATGGAATAATAAACTAAATTACACACACAGAAAAACTTGAACCATCATATGTATCATAAAGCAAAAACAAAATAACTTGAACCATCATATGTATCATGAAATAGTTGGAACATGCATCTTTAAATGTCACATCACCATGAAATACCCGAATATAATATCTGAGAGTAAATAGGTCTATGAATATGTCTAAAATATAGAATATAGCATGTCATGTTGTTCTTTAAGTATGGAAAGTTATTATACTGATAAAGATTTGTTTCTGGAAAAAACTGCAAGTTTAATACTACCTAGTGTAATCAAATACATAAGTCCTAAGGAGGAAAATAATAATATTAAATACATAAATCATGAGGAAAAAAAAATAGTTCATGGATGCTTCTTAGAGGTCTTTAAAATAGGTTCCATACTGTGGAAACTACAGCAAGCATGCGTGCACTTAGTTGCATAAACACAAATGCCAGGTTCACATTTGTGAGCGGCCTTGCGGTGTCAATTCAACGCTATTGCCATGTCAGTGGCGACACATGGACCATACCCAACCATTGAACACACTACTGTATTGCCAAAGACGTTTTTGATACATTGGGCCACGTCACCTTTATGCACAAACAGCAGCATGGACAGAGCCACCTCAGCACTTGTGCAACCCACTTGCCCATCATAATCTTGATCTCTTCCTATTGTACATCGATTGAGGACGCTGTTTTTCCAAATTAATTTGGTCAAACAAGCACCTATTTTGGCACTGATTTTTGAATGTGCACAATTATTTGAGGACTCACATTATTTCTATTTGTACACTATTTTATTTTTTATCATACTTTAATTTTCCTATGTCAAAATGAGCTCATGCACCCCCATTCCCAATGACATTTTTTTGACAAGCTCTAATTACTACTCCTAGAAATCCTATGTGGAAGACCTGTTGCAGAGGAAATGGTTACACTACATAACAATGGGCACAATAACTGAACCACGCAAGGATGAAACAAATTCCTGATTGTTCAATAGGGAAGATGAAGCATGTACACTCATTGGCATGTCTGTTTTTGAACTCTTGAAGTTCCATATTTAATATACTGATGCTCCACACAATGCATGGAAAAAGTGCAAAGAGATCTCTTGCAAGTAGAATCTCATCTGTGCACCTCATTACAGAACCAAATTGCTCTTGATCCTAGATACTAGATAGTATCAACATTGAAGATTACATCTCAAACTCAAGCAACTTAGATTAGAACATAGTGATTGTGGAATTATTAAGCAAAATGACCAAATGATCCTTGGCATGCTCTCCAAATTACAAGGACCCTTCTTTGTCGTTGTTTCTGCATTTTATTCCATTCATGAAGCTTTATGAACTACATATACTACACCTAATTTTGATGCATTTTGTGATCAATTTACAAAAGAGTAGGATTATCTCTTGCATATTGGTTTACTTGACTAAATAGGTTCCAAAAACAAAATGTTTGTTTTCTGAAGCAAATCGGTTTCCAAGCAAGATATGAAGCAAAGCAAAGGATCCAAAATGCCTAATGTAGGAAAACCAAGTCCCACTTCTTCCTCTTCCTCTTGATTAACCTAAAGATAAGAAAGTTCCATGCACTTGCACCTATTGCAGCAAAAGGACAGTTACTTCTTGTTGGAAGAAGATGCAAGCATTGGAAGCAGCTATGAAGAAGCACAACATCAAACTTGAACCCTCCATCATCTATGCCCACCCTAGTAGATTTTTGCAATAAGCTTCTACTCCATCATCTAAATGGATGCTAGCCTCGAGGGGTTTCATTGTATCACCTAAAAGACCTTTTATTGGCGACCTTGCATGCTAGTGAATTGTAATATCCCCTTTTGGGATATTAATTAAATTTTACTAAACTACTTGCAATGGAAGTAAACTTAGAAGAGAAACCCTTCTAGGTTCACCTCAACTAACCCAATGTCGGCTTCAATACAACCCAAATGGGGTTGGAGTGAGCCAAGGTAAGGGTTTAGATGGGTTAACTAGTCGGAATTAACACTTCTTTAACCAAATAAATTGTAGCAGTAGTAAAATAAATTAAAATATGTTGAAAATGACTGCAAACTTCAAAAATTAATATCTTCTTCAATATTTACTCTTTTTGCATGAAATAAATTGACAATGGAGAGGAAATTAAGAGCTTTCAATTAATATATCAAACTGAATTTTTAACCCACTGAAACCCACTCAAATTTGCCCCAAATCTGCAAAACAAGTCGCTAGGGTTAAAGAGAATATTAAATTGATTCCAACCTTATTTTTGACTTCTCAACATGCTCAAAATCACCACTTTCAGATCTGCAATAATTAATTTATGACAACAGATTGGAAACCCTTCCAAATAATGGTGAAAAACTCTCCAAACTAGTCGCTTTACTAAGAATAAATTCCAACAAGATTAACAACCCATAATAATGAGCAAGAACAGTTCAGATTTTACCCTTGCCAAAAACCATTCAAAAACACCATAAATCTCCTCCAAACAAGTCGATTTATACCATGAAAAACCAACAACAATATCCAGATTTTTATTGATCAAAAGATAGCTCAAAACCCTCCAAACAAGCTCTCACTCTCTCTCAACAATGGCGACTTCACATATGCAAATAAACTCAAGCAAAACTTATCATTTCATAGCTCAAGAAGGAACACACTTCACAATGGGTGGTGTTAATGAACACCTTTTATTTTTTGATCACTAGTGGGCATTCATCCCTCTTCAAGCATGAAGATAAGTTATAATAACCGTCAACATGTGAAAAAGGGTGCCCATCATCTCCTTTTATAGAATTTCCTTGCTCAATCTCCAAAGCTTTCTCCCTTTTTGGCGCCATCTCCTAGAGAAGAGAGTCTTTTAATTTAAAAATAGCCTGAAAGTCAACTCCATTGCAAATGTTAATTTCCCCAAATAATATTTAAAAATTAGAATGCATGGGAGAATTAAATATTAATAAATGATGCCCAAAGGAATCGACCTATGCCAAATAAAGTCGATTTGTTCAAATAAAAATAATTAATTAATTCCAAGGAACTCGACTTGCCTTTATTTAATCCTTTTTTTCTCCAAATAAAAATCAATTTTCTCCTAACCAATTCGACTTGCACAAATTAAATATTATTTTATTTTTTTTTTTAATCCACATGTGCAAATCGATTTTACCCCAATTTAATTTCGACTTGCATTAATTAATTAATGCTTGAAAAAGGGGACATTATATGAATTTTCGTTGTTTTTTTAAACAAGTTTTCACTTGAGACACTACGTTGACACTAGTTAGGCTTAAATGAGAACTCAAATCAAGTCTCCATCATTGGAGATTCTTCCATTCTTGACTATCATCTTCAATGTAATTATCACCATAAACCAAGCAGACTAATTTGATCTTGAACTAAAGTTTATAAGCCTAACTTGAGAGAATCTTCTACTTTTGGAAAACTCTCTCAACTTCTCATGTATTTTTCTACAGAAAGGTATTGATGCTTTATTGTGAAGTAAAGAGAGATGGATTGTGACCTATTGTGAGTTTTTCAAAGTCGTGTGAAATTCTTTGTTGGAATAATTTTGTATTAATTGGAAATATTCTAGTCTTGCTTGTGAGTAAGTTTTCTAGGTTATATTTGTCTGTGATTTTGTAATAGGTATTGAACCAAAACAGCAACACAGAAGGAATGGGGGCAATCCTCGTATCAAAACATAACTACTTGCATTGCCACATTTTGCATGATAGCAAAGCTGCATTATGGGAACATGCCTCAACAATTCAACTTCTCATGACTAACACAAAAACATTGAAGCTATAATATATAACAGTTAACTTATTATAACTTCTTAGAACATGCATAAACACCCTATTGTATATTGTGGTACATTCTTCTTGAACCTTTCATTTAGGATAAGCTCTTGGCATTCAAATATTATTTCACTAAAGGTCGGGAATAATGTTTAATTCCCAAGTCCGGGAATATTATTTCTAATATTCCATGTTCACACGAGGTCCCATTATATTCACGTGGGTCATGAGGGTGCGTGTAGATTAGGATTTTATTTAATTTTTTATTTCTTTTGCCCTGCTATGATTAGTTCCATGTGTCCTCACCTTTATGTACATGTCATGAGTGTCATAACTATTACGGTTTTTGATATTATATCATAGGAATAATCTAATTTTAGATTATCATCTTTCCTCTTGCAAACCCCTTGTAATGTGTCATTTCATCTCCCTATGTGAGATTCTATTGCATTCTTGTAAATAGGTAAATCATTCTTCATCTATGATATGTTGATGAGACTTTAGGATTGTAGTTTAGTCATCTCTCCTTTCATGAGAGATTAGTGTATTGTGCAAATATTCTCAATAATAGAAGATAACTGTTAGTCTGATATATTTTTAGTGCATATTTGTTCATACTTGCTTCAAGACGTAGCCTTCAAATTCTGACAGTATCATATTCTTCTTGGATCTTTCAATCAATTCTGGCTCTTGATATTCAAACTTTAATGCAATCCCTCTTTTCATGGTGCACTGATTAAGAGATTTCCAGTTTTTATAATTGTTTATCTTCTGGTTTTTCCAAGCATTCTGCACACAAATATAGCTGATACAATTATATAACACACACACTTTTGCACTCATAGATTGTCAATTCTTGTAGTAGTCCATGAATTGGCTTTGCTTGTTCATTTATTATCATGGAATCATTGCCAGTAGATTTCGTTGGTGTTCTGACAATATACCAAGGAAATGACAAAGAACTGCTTAAATTAGTTAAGAAATAAATAAACAACTACCACAACTAAATTAAACAGGAAACTTGGCTCTCTGAAACAATTGCACCTAAAATAAACAAAGAAATTTGCCTCTATGAAATTGCAAAGAAGCTGGAAAAAACAAAGAGTCTTCAATGAGTAGGAGAGACAATTCAAGCACCAAGGGGTATCATTTCAATAGGCAGACCGCCATATAATGTTTTCAACAATATTCTTAGTGATGATATTCAACAGATGTGTTTGCATTGAGATCAAGAAACGCTACTTGGATCTTTAACATGAGAGAGCATGTTTATACTTCTAGAGTGACAAGATAAATTGGCTATAGTACATAATGATTATGGATGACCATGATAAATAGAATTATAATTAAAAGATATGCAATGTGACTTACACGATATGGTGTTCAGTTTCCAACTTGTTTGGAAGTTTTGAGATGTTATAGCAGAAGGATTGATGTGG
This sequence comes from Taxus wallichiana var. yunnanensis, assembly GCA_018340775.1. NCBI lineage: Eukaryota > Viridiplantae > Streptophyta > Pinopsida > Cupressales > Taxaceae > Taxus > Taxus wallichiana. The sequence goes on along the minus strand of CM031242.1, from coordinate 464,937,021 downwards.
ACAGGAATGGTTAATGACACTTCAAATTTAGGAGAGGTTTGAGACGTAGTAACACTGGGAGTCTGGAAAAGTTCATAGGTAGTGATTATTGCAAGGGCAGGTGTGTTCTCTATGGACATGTCAATGAAGATAATGGATTGTACCCAAGTTTGTCCTATTTTGTTTTATGTTTGCAATGTCATGAGTCATAACATTAGTGTCTGACTCTCCAATGTGATAGAAATCAACCAGAAGCACCTTGAGGCTTGGGTAACCTTGTGTAGGGTGGTATCAATGTGTCAAGATAACTTGTATTTGAAGGTTCGAGGAATTCATGAGAGTATAATGTGTGTAGACTTTGAAATGTTACAATTGAAAAATCATCAATATACATGAAATTTACAGTCGTATATATTATAATTATTAACACCCAAATTGAGTCTCAAAAATGAACTCAGAATATAGACCCTAGTAAGTTGGCATTCAAATATTATGCATCCTTCTGGTTTTGTCTAGCATGTTGTTTTCTGAGAGCTGAATGTTATTTATAAATTATAATTAACTCTAAACATATCAATTCAGAAGTGCAGTCTTCCTTATAAGCTTAAGCATGTTGGCATACACATGGGTCCATGGAGTAATCAGCAAGGTAATTGATAAGTAAAGCAATTTTTGCAGCTCTTCCAATTCTAATGGAGGATGTGCTGAAAAAGATGCATATACATATCACACAACTATGTTCCACGTGTTGTTCAAAGGGAAAATCGTGCGGTGCTGGTTTAAAGTGCCTGGAGCCTTCTAGCCTTGTATTTCCTTTTCAGGTCTGTAAAATTTCTCTTGTTTGAGATTTTGTTCGTATCTACTGGCATATTATTCATGTTGCTGTACAGCCTTTATCTGATTTAAGTGCATTGTTTAAGTCTTACTAGAGTTTGATGATTTGTGGTGTCTTGAACAGGAGGAAGATGTGATGCATTGTCACTCATGTGGGTTGTTATATCACCAAGCCTGTTTTAGAAACCTTGGGAGTTGTTCATGCAGGTGTACTGATCATTCATGCAAAGAGCTTGCATTCAGAAGATAATGGGACGATCTCGCATCATATCTGATGCTATTTCGTTAATAAGAAGATTCATTAAATAATTCTATCCACCCATACAAGACTGTAGTGTCTGAGTTTGGGGAAGTTTTCATTGTCCTAATATGAAGGCACTATCAAACTTCTCTTGGCATAAAATGTTATGGGTACAAACGTTTCTACCTGCAATTTCATGAGCTGAATGTGACTATCTTGTGTCATAAAATGTTATGGGTATGAACATTTCTACCCACCTTTTCATGAGCTGAATTTGACTATCCTGTATCAGTTACAATCCTGTACCATATGTAAGCATTTGGAAGATGGGAATCTATGGGTACATAAACCTTCCAGCTTGCTCTGATGTTTACACTATGAAATATCCAGAACTTTGTTGAAGGAATTTGAGAGAGGGGAATCTATGGGTATATAAACCTTCCAGCTTGCTCTGATATTTACACTGAAATATCCAGAACTCTGTTGAAGGTATTTGAGAGCCATTGCACATATATAACATTAACTAAGAGTTGAAACAAAAACAATTGATTGGCCTCAAATTTTGGAGCACAGAAGGGACACTCACCACTCATCAACAATGTTCTGAAACCTACTCGTGGGAAGGTCATTTAGAATGGTTTTTAATAATTTTAATAATAAGTAATTTTTGCTCGTCCTTAATTGCCTGTATCAATGAAAGAAATGATTTCTTACTACAGACCAATGCAATGCTCAATTTGTATTTTTAATTTTGAGAACAAAGACTCATATTAACATGATAGAATTGAGTTTTAATCGTAGACCAATGCAAAGCTCATTTAATCTACATTCATTTGCTATAGTTTGATTGCGTGGCTTTGGGGTGTGCTTCCATACCGCCCTGCTTTTTGTGAATTATCTTCAGTTTACTTGTTAATATAATAGAAGATCCTATTCATTAAAAAAAAATGTGTACAATGTTTTGCCTTAATCTTTAGTGTTCAATTCCTACAATAGATATGGGAATTATATTTCTAACTCTTGCTTCTCTATGTCAAAAATCACTTGAAGATGAGACAAATTTCTTGAATCGTCTTTTCATTATTTTAAACTATATGAGTAGTTGAGCTTCATTTTAAAGATTCGTTAGTGATTCCTCAATTTCTTGAATTGTCTTTTCATTATTTTAAACTATATGAGTAGTTGAGCTTCATTTTAAAGATTCATTAGTGATTCCTCATATAGTTCTTTGGAGGTTGGAGGTTAAAGGTGCCCTAGTTAGAGATAAAGGTGTTTCCACAAGTGTAGACTGCAATTTTTTTTGGAAATAAAATATTAGTAGACTTAAATTCTTCCATGAATTATTTTTAGGTGATGACTTCAACCATGGTTGATGTCATCTCGGTAGATTTTTTTTTACAACTTAATCGACCATAGTTGATGTCATCGACTAAGTGAGAGAGTGAATTTAGGTTGTATTCTTTTATAAATTGACATTTTTCATTTCTCAAATATCATCACATAGTCTACTTTGCATGTGACCACAAATATGACCTTAAAGGTTAAGAGGTCTTAAGGTTCAATGGAGCTTATATTCGAGAGGTTATCATTAGAGCATTGTGTTACTAAGAATAAGAATATGAGTTGCATGAGCATGGTCTACCTAAGTCTTTTAAGTCCCCAATTTAAGTCTACTTAGGTTTTCTAATTATCCCTCTTGTGATCCACCCACAACAATATTTCACAAAGTGTTAGTAATTCAAGGGGTGGTTAATGTGCCAATAATGTCCATACCAAAGTAAGTATCCCTAATCTTAAACTTTTTTGGTCATATCACAAAAATTGCTACAATTCAAACTTAATGCTTAAGATATTGGGAATTGATGTAGCCAACAACATTGATAGGTGGAAGAGATATCACATGAGTGTGAAATATGTTGTTGAAATCAATAGAAAATACAAATATTCAACTATATTTAAAGAGTGCATAAGTGTTGTACCCGTAGTGATGAAACTTTGACTTGGCAAAACTTGACGAGCCAATTTTTACTCAAACTTGGACGTGACAACAAAACTTGTTGAGATTTAACAAATCTAATTTTTTTTTGAAAATAAAGAACTTCAGGATAAATTTTTTATTAAAATGCATTTTATATTGATCAATTTAAAATACACTAAAACTAATCAATTACAACAACATACATAGAAATAAGTAAATAATGATTGAATGTTTGAAGTTGAATAGTGGAACTAAAAACGTGAAACTTAATTAATATCAAATGGGAGTTACTTTTAGATTCGCAGCCTTTGATGGGGTTGGCTAAATGACTAATAAGAATATTCACAACTTATTAAAGATTGATTCAATTGATATTTCATTTTTGAATCTTACAATAGTATGATTTTAAGCTTTGTTTCAAGGTAATTACTATTTTAACATATATATCTACAACACCTTTAAACGATTTTTTGTCTTGGTGTAGAAATTCCTTAGATACAATTCTTGGATGAAGATATGAAAACTAATTATTGTCCTATCATTTTTAAGCTTTCTAGATTTTGCCATAGTTGATGCTATCCTCAATGCTTTTGCTCACCATTCTACATGATTTCAAGTGCATTCATCATATTTTCTTGGCTCTAATAAATGAAGAAACAACCAGGTTGCGTAGTGAGCTCTCTCTTGGCTCTTATTAATTATATCTCAAGAAGTTGGGTGATTTGTCTTTTTCATATTGAACTATAATGACCTATCTTATTTTGGTTATTTTTACTCAAATTCTTAGTTTCTTCCTTTTCATCTGTGATGGATCTTTTCTCTTTCTTTAGTCTCTTTGGGGATGGTCCATCTATCTTCTTCTAATCTCTGGTGTCATCCTTGTAATCTTACTATCTTTTCCACCATCACATGTACCTTGAGATCCCACAAAGGAAACTTTTCTAGCTAAGAAAAATAAACCTTTTAAACAATCTTATGCCTATGTGATCTTTCTTCAATCCTTGGTCTCTCTTGCCACAATAGTGATTGGGACTATATATAGAGAACACATTTCTAGGAGCAGAAAAGTGGTAGGACCGTAGGAAGGCTTTGAGACTACTTTGCACACTTCGAATCATGTGTCATTTCAATTTTCATCATTAGATTATAAACAATTACCTCTTCTATATAGTGCTTTCAACATTGTACTTGAATAATTTCTTCGAGAATGTTGTACATATCCTATCTTACCAAGACTTTATAAACACCGAAAAAGTTAATATATAGAGCCAAATCATTATAAAAGACACCATTAAGATCATTATAGGCCTTGGCTTTGATCCTTCAAACTTATACTATGTGAGTTTTGTTCATTATGTTTGCCATATGTAGTCATCTATTTTTTTTTGGGAAAAAACAAAAGCTCGGTGAGCCCGGATGTGGGAATCGTGAGTTTGGTATTTGCTAGACCCATGAGTTTGATGGGACTCACTAGACTTGTTCACGTAACATCAAGTTTGCCAAAATTTTGCATAAAACTCACCTAGGTGGACTTCAACCCGCATCCACAAGTCTTTGCAAAGATTTGTCGACTCTCATAACATTGGTTGTACCATAACTAAAATTACAAATAATAATCATTCATAGTTATAAAGATTTATAGAAGTGACCACTATTTAAAGCAATAATATTGTTAACCTTTATATTATTTTATAAAACTATTATTATTCACTTTTCACCTCAACAAGGTACACTTTTTTAATTGGAAAACATCATTATATTAATAAAAAATCAATAAAGATGGTTATGAGAAAAAGGTCTCTCGAAAAGAGTCACGACACTGATATCCATGCCATAAGAAAACACGACTCAACACAAGTCAAAATGCCATGAGAGCAACCGAAAGACTAAGATTACAAAAAGACAAGGCCTAGAGTCGAGCACAAGTAACAACATTTCGGGGAGGTGAAAGATCATCCTTAGGAGGGAAAGCCCCCAAACTAGTATAGGATCATCAATTAGAGGATTTGGGGGTGGCCATCCATACAAGGTCTGTGAATCTTGCATAGTCGGGGACACCATAATTCACTAGCCAAGTGATGGAGAGCCTATGACAATAACAACTTGCACAAAGAGGGCTAATGGACAAATCAATAACAAACGAGCCAACAACATGTTCCCTCGAGGTGGTGATAGATTCCAAGGACCCTACCGCAAAGGTGGTAGGGTAGAAAAATGAGCAATATGGGGATGAAATTGACTTTGAGAGCAGCTCCACAACCAGCTGTTAGCACTTTGCTAAGGAGGATTTGACGAACCCGCTTCTTGGTACAATGGGCACTCCTTTAGCGATCAAGTAGCTCCCAAAGATTCACATAAACTCAAGTGCCATATTCTTTGCATGTCGATAGATTTATAGGCACACAAAAGAGATAAAAGATTTTGTGATTGATCAAAATTGCTTTGAGAAATAGCTTCATTATAAAAAAATGCAACATTTTTGGTTTTCCATAATTGAAAATGAATAATACCTTAAAAAATGCTACATAAAAGTAATATAAGCAAGCCAATGAGAGGGGTGCCACAAAAGACCACTTTCCATGAGATGGGATCAAGGGGGTAAGGCGTAAAGAGGGAATGAATCAGATTCTAGGCATCACAAGCTCAAGGGAAAACCCAAAGGATGTGCTTAAAGGTCTCGGATCTGGCATTTGTAGTACAGTACATTTGGGAATGACAACACCAAAATGTTTAAGCCTTTCACCTAAAGGGAGACCTTGATAAACAAGGCACCACAATAAGTGCATAATTTTGGGCTCAAGTTTGGAGTTAAAACTTGATTAAGGCGAGAAATCCAAGATCAAGAGGAGGAATTCAAGCTCTAGTGGGAATTCAATGACAAAGAGCAGAGGAGAAATAACTCATAATCTAGTAGTGCAAGCTTGTTGAATAGTGTTCAAAAGTGGTATCCGCGTTCCACTTTGCTAATCCTTGCCATTGCTCCACATGAGGCTAAAGGCCACCTTTGTGCAACATAACATCTAGAAGGAGCTCCCAAAGCTTCAAAATGGAGGGAAATTCTGAATCAACAAGCTTATACTTAAACTACTCAAAGCCACGACAACAAATTCCTAGAAGATAAGACTCAATAGTAATAGTCCCGTTTTGAAACAATGGAATGACCTTGATTCCAAGAGTCCTAAATAATGAAATGCAATTTCCAATCATGATGGGAAATTGCCAAATGTTATGATTGCTGAAATGATAACTCAAATCTAAAACCATCACTCACCCAATGTAAATAAGGTTTGACAACCTAATACTTCTTCCATAAACTCTTCACCACAAAGGAACCTTCAATTTTAATGGGCACAAAAGGGATAAGGAGGGTATGAAGGCCAACGTTCTTCCAACAAGTTTTTCCATAGGGGCACCATTTGAAATACAATGCTAAGATAATTTTCTATGCCTCATTCCCATCGATTGCTTTAACTATCTATTTGGCACAAAGAATAATGTTTAGTCTATAAACATTAATAATAATCATAACACTTTTTCTTGATGGAGGCAATAGACATCCCAAACAACCTTATGAAATCCCCTCATTTGTTTTGCATTAGCCCAAAGAAACTCCCAAAGAATCTTGGATAACTTGTTAGAAGACGCTTGGAAGAAACCCAAAAAGAGGTTTAATACACATTAATGACAAGAATCATGGTGCAAACCTAGAATTTTTGACCAATGAGAGGGGTCAAGACACCTAGAAGGTTATCTTCTTCTTCCCTTTATCAAGAACATATTGCCATAACTCAAAAGGTGTGATATCAAAAGCAAATGAAATACCAAAAAGTTTTTTTAATTTTTCTCCTCATTGAAGCCATTTCCAAGGGTAGTTTTTAAGCCAATCTGGCATTGGGAACATTCTTTTCATGTAACATACAGTCTTGGTTCATTGCAAATTATAATCAAAAGCTTTGTAGAAAATATTGACATTGAATAACTTCCTTGGAATGATTCATTTTTAGGAAGCATGAATGATCATTTGTGAAGTGACCATTAATGAGATGAATGGAGTGAACGAGAAGGAAAATACCCTAGATTATCCCTTGTGAATATCGATGGGAAAGCCAATATCCAAAAGCTTCCACAACCAAAACAAAGAGCACAAGAGCTAGAGGACAACCTTGACGGATAGAGAAAAGAAGTCAAAGCTTTTAGACTTGTGACTAATAATAGTTAAACAAGTAGATGCATCAAAGAAGAGAGAGTTTTAAAGCTCAAAGAAAACTTCACCAAATCCAAAGCTCGAAGCATGGTGAAGATAAAATGCCAATCGTTACCAAAATTGTTTCAAAGTCCAATTTAAGGAAGATAGTTCATTGTCAAGATGATTGGGCCCATTTCATGTCTTCCTAGACAACTATGATATTATCTAAATATAACTTAATTTGATAAATCCCATCTACTTGGGTTTGAAAATAGCTGGAAGAATGTGGTGAATGCACAAAGCTAAAACATTAGCAATGATATTATGAGAGATGTTAAGCAAGGTCATTGGTTGGTAAGTGGAGATGAGTTCAGATCACCCATCTTAGGTATGAATTTGATATTTATTTTTTGGATATTTTTCCGAAGATTGAAGAGATGATGCCTCATTGTAAACTTGTAGTAGGCTAGTAACAATAAGGATCTAGACGACTTTATAAAATTTATAAGGAAAACCATCGATACTCGGGTCTTCGTCATTAGCGATGCATTACAAAGCCACATAGAGATCATATCATCTAAAGAGAATCACATTATATATGAGTTGAATGTTAAAGCTTAAGAGGAACAACATATATAAATTTTGAAGAGTACTTTTTGTTCCTTTGTTAAATATTTTGTCTAAAAACCAACTTATAATGCTCAACATAAGCATTAAAGATCTCTAGAAAGTTGGTATACTAGATGCAATCGATTTGGATAACCTTTATCTTCTCTTTGGATTTCTTGGCATGAAGGGGTTTGAAAATTCTCTTGGGGCATGATCTCCAACCTTAAGCCAATGTAAACAAACACATATATAAGCTCTTTTAGTTTTGTGAACTTCACCAAGTTCAAGCTTATGCCTAAGTCCAAAAACCAAAGATTGCAATAAAGGATCTAAATGATTTCATTCCAAACACTCCGAGATTCTTTGAAATTCATTGTGAATAACACAATTGACCCATTTTCGACCCATACCATTTGCTTGCCAAAGTGGTGGAAGAAGGTGACAATGTAGTGGATGACATCATTCCATTACTCAATCGAATCAAGCGTATAGGGTGGAAGTGGTGTTAGGGTCCAAATCCTAACAATGAGCTAGATGGCCCCTTCATGTTATAAAAGTGATGTGTTAAGGTAGAATTGATTGCGTGACACTTTAAGTGGGAACCTCCCCAAGTGAACTAGAAGGTGATCAAGTTATGATTACAAAGAAAAAATTCTTTCTAGATGGTGATTATTGACTCATCGAGGTTTGAAAAGAGAACATGTGTTATTTAGTAAGCGTGACACTATCCAATCTTTTCGAGAACTATGTCATCTCCACTTGGAAGATCGACCAAATAAACTAAGGATGAGAGTAAATGTATGTCATTAGTGAAGGAGATCTGATAAGTCTCAACCATTTTTAAATTAAAACAATGCTTCAAGTTCTTTAAAACATCCGTGCATTAGAAGGGGACCCTCTTTATCATTTGGATGCTCAATCATATTAAAGTCGTCAAATATGAGCAAAAAGCAAGAAATAAGTTGTTAGCTAACCATCTCCAAAATGTCATTATTTCTAGATGATCATTAGAAGTATAGATATTAACAATGATACAAGAGTACCCATTAATGTTTAAAAGGACCCATAAGGCATGATGTGATAGATATTCCCTTTAGGAAACCATAAAGGGTGCAAATCGTGGAGATATGGAAATGCCAACACTACTAGGGCCATCATCCCTACAAGGTATGCAAATGAGTGAAATTTGACTCTATGCACTTGAATGAAGTATAAAGAAGGAAACCTATAATTTTAACATCCCACAAACAAACAAAATCCAAAATTCCAATTTTTCAATAAGCGAGAGCACAAAGAATTATTGTGAGGACCTTATGAGAGCTCTAACATTCAGTGATATGAAATTCATGCAAGAATCTCATCCCCGTTAAGTTCCCTTTGTCCATCTTGAAAAATTAGAGACAAAATCTGAAGTGAAAAAATGGTTGGATAAAAGAAGACTCTAGTTTGGCTTAAGAAAATTGTCAATGGAAATGGGGTGGTGCTTAGCTCCATTATATCTCCTTGGTGATCCTGTTACCACCTCGTAGTGTGCTGCAAGTGGGATGATAAATTTGCTAAGACATCGTTGAAATTCGAGCATTGAAAATCACTATCCGCTTGAAGTTGTCTAGGATCTGTAATGGTTTATAATGGAAATGAACAAAAGAAACAAAAATGGGCAGGAATGGCAAGGTTTTTGGATTTATGCACATTAGACTAGGGTTTGTTATTTGTAGAAGCATTAACTACAGAGGAATCTTTATTCCTTACAAAATCCATTTTGTTAGTCATCGTGGTCCAACCATCATCGATGGATGATTACTTTAAAGGGAAAGAGATCACCATCAAAGTACACTTTTTATTGAATATGAAATTGTAGGGATTAGTTGCACAAAATTTATAGGCTTAGTTGTCAAGGACTGAGGGGTTTCCATTTCACCAAATTCACTTGTGTCATGACCCCGACCTCATCACTTATTTATTGGTATCTTTTGGGATGGAAATCTTGGTGGATGACTAGGCAAAACCTTTTACTCCATCATACACACCATTGGACCACAACTTATTCGATAACAAAATATACTTTGAATTATATGATAAATGAAATTCAATATTTTCTATTTGTGGAAATATAAAATGAAAATAATCCTTCCTCTTAAAATAATGATTGTTGTAATTAACGATGGAAAAGATATTAATTAAAAAATATTTCTAGTTAGAGGGTAATCAAAATATATACTACATAATGCAATACTATAAAAAAGCTATAATGTTAAGCTTATGTTAATTACCCAACTATCATAACCCTCAAGGTTGGATCACTTGGCCTCGACCACAAATTTAGGTGGCCCGATTGTGGGTTCAAATCCCATGATCAATATGCATTGAGGTATAGATGTATGCTTCTCCAAATAAAGTTGATCGGTGGCGCTTGCCTTGAGTTAAAGTATCGCTCTTCGAAGCTTCAAGTTCCTTGGTATTCTTCGATCCCTATGGATTACCTAAAAATAAACTAAAAATACCCAACTATCATTTTTCACAAATAAATTGATCTTTTAACATCATTAAATTTCCATTGAAGTACCCAACTATCAACAAAATTTGATCTTTTAGACTTTTCCTTGAGTTAAAGTCTCGCTCTTCAAAGCTTCAAGTTGCTAAGTATTTTTCGATCCCTATGGATTACCTAAAAATAAACTAAAAATACCCAACTATCATTTTTCACATATAAATTGATCTTTTAACACTATTAAATTTCTATTGAAGTACCCAACTATCATTAAAATTGATCTTTTATATCCATGGTCTTCAATGGTTATTATGGCCTTTTTGTGTTCAACAATGTTTGTAATAGTTTAGAGTGCAAAATAGTGTAGAAAATGTTATGTTAAAAATACAAATATATAATCTAACTATTAAAAGTTTAGAAGAAAAGGTGGAAAGTAGTTTTTACATTAAAAATGCACTAGACCTAATCATAACAAATTACCATAGAATGTTGTATGTAGTTGAGTAAAGAGTATTTTAAGAAAATAAAAAATATAAATAATTGATAAAATGAGGTTTTAGAAGAATATATGGCTTATCACATTTCTAGATATATTCATCAAGAATAAACAATGCAATGTAGGTCCAAACACCAAGGTGAAGCAATCCATGAAAAAGAGTGAAAACATAACAACCAACCTAGAATCGTAATCTTTATAGGGGCCATGGCCTTATACTAGAGCCATAGTATGTTTCATGTAGCTATCAATGAATGTAAGATCTGAGTTGATCAACACCATGTTTGTCTTCTTTTGATCCCTAATAACCTCACTTGATTGTTTTAAATTCACCAAGGATCTCTATGAAATTGTTGTCCTTCTTGGAACCCTAATGTGACTACAACACCTTAGATAATGGTAAAAGTTGGAGGATATTATCAAGGAATCGTGTTATCATTCTACCATTATCAAGTCCCTAAAATTTTGTATACTTTTGAGAACATCTCACCAATTATAATAAAATTAAACATGCAAAATTAATGCAAGTCTCCATCTCTTATCAATTTTAATGCTTGAATCAATGCAAGTAGTAAATATCAAATTCTCTTTTTAAATGTTTCAATTTTTATTTTGGCACGAGGATACTATTGAAATAAGTGAGTTCCTTGCTTTTTCAAATGCTTTATTATCTATATATGATTATTTTCCTAATACACTAATGCACTTATATAATTATAGGGTTATCTAATTCAAACTAGAACCCTATTGACACACATGATGACACACAAGGGAAGGGAAGACTGAAAATAAGGTTCTTGAAAGACCAAAAATAATGGTCAAATTTCCCATACAGGATCAAGTAGGCTAAAAACACAACAAACAAGGGAAATAGAGGAATCGGTGGAAGAGAGAGAAAACATTGGAGAAAAGAGGGAATAAAATAGGTAGACGAAATAGAAAATGTGAGAATAAAAAAATACAAGAGAATAATAGAGGGAACATGTTAAAATACAAATAAAACAAGGAACATGCACCAATAAGAGCCTAATATGGACCAATACTTGATAAACACACAAATATACTAGAAAATTGCACAATCATAACAATAACTAGACCCTAACCAAAATTAGGGGTATACATAATACCCCACTTTGATGTGTGTATATATGTATGTATGCTTATCGATGTAAAACCATCAAGTGGTGAGAGGGTCAACATCTACGTAGTGTTTCACAAATTGGCAGTTCTACACAACTTTTGTTAAGTGCACATAATCACTCTAAATTTTCGTGAGGTTGGCAATACTATGGTGTTCATTCTTCTTCATAAGTAATTATAGTTGATTTTTATAGAGAGGAAAAGATACTTGTAGGAGTGTGCAAGTCTACACATAGAATGATAGGCTTAAATAACACATTATGCAAAAAAAATACACCAAATACATAATTGAAGGCATGTTATGAATATATTGATTTATACTAATAAAGGGCTTTCTTAATAAAATTTGAGTTGAGTTAAATGTTGAGATTTGAAAGTTATCGATTTCTATAAAAATAGTAAATCAGTAATTAGGGAATTGACATGGAATGAAGTCACTAGTATATGATGAAAAATTATGAAAGAGAAATCTCAAGTGTTGAACACAAGAGGTGTGCATACCGATGTTAAGATCCTTAGGAAAAATATGGAGTTGATAGTATGCATGTGACAAGTTCGAAAATGAAAAATACGTTCAAGAATGAATTTTATTATGGTAGACTATACTGGATCCGAATCCCTATGTGGGTTATGAATCCATCGAGAAGTGGGTGTGTCAAGCTCAACTTTCTACCGCATGTTTGTCTCGATATATACTTCTATTCTATGGCACTAGAATGTTGCAATGAATGCAATGTAGTTGAATTGTCTTTTCCTTTGGAGAACCATACCTTAACTCACCTTAAAGATGAGAAATCTTAAAATTGGGTTAGTAGTTTGAGTCGGACATACCTTAACATACTAATGGCTAATCGTTGCCTACATAACACTACTTTGAAGATGCCTAATAATCATGTAATTCCATAAGCCTATGATGATATGCAAATAGAAAAATAGAAATAAATGCACTTAGATCAGTAACTCTCAATTTGTCTTTGGCACTTAAAAACATGAATTTTTGGCCTCTGTATGCTTCAAATTTTTGCTTTTGGCTGATTTAGGAATTCTATTGGAAGATATGGCTCTTTGTGTATAATGTCTCCAAGTAGTAAGGCTATGTCCAAATGATTCTTAGTTTGAATGACGTAAGGTATTTATGCTTATATATCCAACCTTTCATTAGTTTCCCACTCAACCAACCCTAAAATCATGCTATGAGTGACCTAAAAAAGTTACACATTCAAAATTGTGGTCATTAGGCGACGAAGGAAAATTTCATGACACATGGATAAGTTCAAGATTAGACATGTCTAGGGTCCACAAATCTGTTCAACATTAATGAAACTCATATTTGTGACATGATGTGCGATGTCTATCTAGGATGTAGGTCAATTCTTGTATGGTCTCGTAGTGGTTTTTGTGATGTAATATTGAATAATACGGTCAACCTAATAGATTAGAGAGTGCTCACGATAGGAAATATGTGAATAAATATTATGTATTTATAAACCAAATGTCACTAAAGGTATAAAACAAGTAATGTCAAGTCCCTAATACCAAATTTAGGGTACTGCATATTTACCCACTTTTAATCTAGTATTGAAAAATGCAATATTAAAAGGAAAAGAATATACAAACCTCAACAATCTCAATCATAACTCAATTATGATTGAAAAATCATGATTTTCACTTCATGTATGAATGTCTGTAAACACAAAGTGAAAGCAATTAAAGCTCGATAGAGATATTTAAATTTTGAAATTAATTTTTTTGAAATGACCATAATTGAATATCTTAAAATTTTGAAAATTTGATTTTGTCATACTTGAAATTTGAATTTTTTTCATTATTGAATTTTGAAAAAGTTGAAGTTTGAAAGAACATAGAAACAATTACACTGATTGGTAGATTGAATCATGCTACAACAACTTGGAATTAATTTGGAGAGTGTCATGGGGTATATATGCCCCACTTGGAGTAACTATTAAACCTCTTGGAAATCTTGGTCTTGTTATTAAGATGTGACCTTTATCAAGAATGAGGCAACACAAGATGCTCATGGAGAACAGAGTGACCTATTCAAGTACTAAGTTAATACTTAAGAAAAATAATAACATAGTCAAATATGAGGTCATGTCAATAATGTTGAGGGTGACTTAGTCAAGTATGGTGTCACACCCAGAATAAATAACATCATGGAGCTTCTTAGAACTATTCGGGAGGCTACTCGGGCATAATAACTTAAAGGATACATTGGTCAAATACCAACCTACAAAATATATATGTTAGTAATGAACTATGATGAGGCTATTAAGGTCAAGGTGTCTCACTACTGAGACGAAAAGAAATCCCAAAATATAAATATCATTGATCCACTTGAAAATATTGAAAAAATACTTGAAAATCTTGGAAAATATTGAAAAAGGACTAGGAACTATTATAAATGGCTAGGTTAAATCTTGAAAGGAACTCAAATGTCAAGAATATTTTTCTAAAACTTGATAGGTATGGATAAGATTAGTATTGGTAATATCAAAATTCGTATAAATTTACATAAGATTGGTATTAGTCATATAAAATTTCACTAATTTTAACTATCTAAGAGGACTTTATCTGAAATATATACGAATCTCTAAAATAATACCATTGTATACCCCATTTTTAAGGTACACAAGGGAAAATATGCTTGTGTATCATTCATCTCAAAAGAAAGAGTTAAACACATGCATATAAAGATAAGGCCATATAAAACATGTATACAAGACAATTGAATTTTTCATAATTGAAAGACGTGATCTATAAATAAACAATAATGAATGTGGAATCCAATGAATAATCATAAGTTAAAATAAGAAAGAAATTGAAGTAAGCAATTAAAAAAGTGCAACATTTTTGCACATTGAACATATAGGAAAAGCACAATAATGATCATGGTAGTGTCACTATAATCTGTTGGTAAATGATTTTGTAGAGGGGAAAAATGATGGATTTTAACAAAAATGTTAATGAGATGGAATCTCTCCTCTATTGTAATGGGGAGGTGCCCTTTGTTGTTAAGCTAAAATGCATGAAAGAAATACTTATACTAATTTATCTTAAGGGGTTTAGGATTTCATCCCAAGATTGATTTTTATGAAAGGTGATTTAATAAAAATTGAATCAAATCTTATTTTCAGAGTAAATACTATAATAAATGATAAACAAGTGCTAATAAATAGTAAGACACAAAAAAAAAAGCATGTGTAATATGAAACCCTAAGCAAGAAGGAGAGATAAAGGGACTTAGTTGATTTGCAAGTGAGCGAGAAGTGATATGGGCAAATGAAATGGTGAAACAAATTGAGGATAATGTCATTAATTCCAACTAGAGGTTCTAGCCTCTGAAATTGCATAGGACAAAAGCACTTGGGAGAGGACAAGAGAAGCCTAGTGTTAATGTGTCTGATCACGGGCATTGGTATCCAGGTAGATGTCTTTGCCAGATCTAGATCTTTGTAGGGGCTAGATGATGTTCATTGTCCTTACCCACAAACCACATCAAACCTAAAAAGGAAAATGTAGAATGGGGAGTCGGATGGCCCCAACGGTTCACTCGAAGAGTGAACTTACGACCAAGCACTACACTACATCTCAAACTCCATGTAGTTCTTGTGTGTGTGTAGAAATGGTGCCCTAGGATGCCCTTGTGCAAGTTGCACAATGATAGCGGGGATATATCTATAATGTAGCAAATGTATAGAATGTGTGGATGAATAGAATAAACTTCCCCTCCTATGTTGTGTATGTAGATGTGATGCAACCCTTGTCCCTTGTATGAGTGCTAGATGGATGCCTTTGATGCTCTTGTTCCTTTGAATGCAAGCTTAGGTGGTAGTATGTAATGCTTAGTGCTTGGTCCTTTATTTTGAAAACATAATTATGTATTTATATGATTCCCTTGTTTGAATTTTGTAATTGAAAACTGAAAGGCCGACCCAAAGTAGTAAAAAAAAATTAATTAAGAAGTGAAAGGGGTCCAAAAGGATAAGAAAGAGGTAAAGAGGGACAAAAGTTCCTAGGAGGATAGGAGCACTGACACTAGTGTCCTGACTAGGTGCTAGTGTTCGAGGCCATAGAAAGATAAAAAAATCAAATGTTAGAAAAGAGTGCAAGGATGTATAAAGCCAATAAAAGTGTAGAAGACAAAAAAAAGGCTAAAGGGAGTTGTCAATTACTAGTTTTCTTGCTTAGGAATCATGTAAATTCTAACATGCTTTTAGGACCTAGAAATGTACCCAAGTGCATAGATTTTGTGACTACATTTTCCCCCACTTTATGTTGTTGAGTGAATACTCGATAGCATAAATTAGATAGAAGATGTGTACCTTATGATCCTATAGAGAGTGTGGCAATAACATGTCGAGTGGACAAGTGAAGCATGAAGATCGTAATGTGAAGCATGGAGACTAGGAAAAGGAAGGTGGACCCTAGGGGTGAAGCATATGCATGACTTGTACTATTGTTATTGTTTGTATTTGCTGATGTAGGCTTCTTATTGTTGCGTATTAAGGACGGACCTACAAAAGAAGAGAGAAAGAGTAGTCAAAGTTCCATATATGAAAAATCAAAGTAACATGTGTATAAGTAAAAGTGTGAAAGTATGTAAAAGGAAAGTGTGCACCTGATGTATAAGAGTGTAAGAGATAGAAAATTTGTCTGATTTGCTGAATTATGTTGCTGATGGTGAGTTTTTGGGTGATCTCATGCCAAGAGTGAGTTTTTTGGGCGATCTCATGCCAAGAGAGAGTTTTTTGGTGATCTCAAGCCAAGAGTGCATTTTTGGGCAATTCACACCAAGAGCCCGATTTTGGTTGATCTCATGCCAAAGGTGATTTTTTTTGGTGATCTCACCACGAGAGAAGAGAGTGTTGGGGAGAGAGGTATATATTTTATCTCCTTCCATGACTGCTTCTTGAATGAGCACCATTGCAGATGGTACATCCTGATTAGTTTCATGTTGTTCTGTATTTATTCCATATTGTAACTATTGTAGGAGATAGAATGCATTCTGTAATTGGAGGAAAGTTCCTGCTACTAGAGAACTATGCTATAAAAACTATGTTAAAATCGAGAAAAAATGAATATTTTTTTCCCTAGGACATTAGTGTAGGGGAGGACAGGAGCACCCAGTGCTTTCTTATTTGGGTCTGGATGATAGTGTCCACTCTGTGTGTGAAGTCCAAGTCTATATTCTAGACTATTTTGTGACTATATGCATGTGTTGTTTCTATATTGTAATGATCTGAACTATAGCTTTGAGCTGTTTGTAGGGGTGATTTGTTCACCCAATGTATGCCCCCTTTTTGGGGTGCATGTGACGTCTATAGGAGAATGCATTCCAAAGGAGAGGACACTGATGCTGATTTGAAATGGATACCTACGGGGGTAGGGGATGTGCATGGTAGAAACCAAGGCACATGCAAAAAAGTAGGCTAGTAAAAGTGTTAGTAGTAAAAGTAGCTAGCATGCAATAGAAATAATGTAACAAGCAAGTGTGTAAACAAGATGGACCGCGAAAAATGAGTTTCAAACATGGGACATCACTCACAATGTCACAAGACAATCAAGGCTGAAGTAACCAAAAGCATACAATGATCACACAAGACATAGGCATAGCCCACAAATAATAATACAATAGCAAAACAATAATAAAGAAAAATGTATCAGATAACCATGGTTGTATATAGTCCTGCAAGGAAAATGCTACACATGAAGCACCTATTAGCATGTTAGAAAGATAAATAATATGTCAAAGTGTGTATATAGTGAAAAAATTAAAGTGATAGGAATGAAAAGTAGTAAAGAATGTAACAATAGAACCTGTAATATGTGTATGTAGAGTAGTAAATGTAGATGCCCCCAAGAGCCTCAACGGGACTAGAAAGGATATAGTGTCGATAATCATGCATCATGTAAGGAGTTATAAGAGATCTACATTCACTTCCAGAGACCAAGTGAATGCACATGTGTATATAAAAAAATATATTACATACTAAGAATCTAGCTAGCATAGTAAGAAAAGTGCAACATGTAAGTAGTATAAGCAAACAAGAGTAAATGCAACCAAGATATGTAAATATTGTGAAAATGTGATGGTATATGTATGCAAATGTGAAGATGGAAGGAGTCGTGTTTCCCCCAAGTGATGTGTGAAATGAGGTTCATTTATAAATGCCCCTCAACAGTCAAGAATGAACCATAGAACAAGAGTGTCATTGGGAAATGGGTGTGTCAAGTGTGAGTAGATGCTAGAAAGATGTATCATGTGAAGCATAGAGTGTGAAGTGTGTAATGTGAGGTTCATTGATGTAGTGTGCCCTCAACAGTCAAGTGTGAACCATAGCATGAGAGTGTGTCATAGGGTAATGATGGTACAATGTGTGTACCAAAAAAGTGAGTATGCTTAGAAAATGTAGACATGAACATGGCATAGTGTAAAGTAGTAGATATACTAGAGACAATTGATAGTGCTAGAAGGGGAGAAAGAAAGTGTGATGCCCCCAAGTGTGTGAGGGGTGAATAATCAAGTAAACTCATCAAGAAGATCATCAGTGTTAGGGTTGTAACCGATAGGATTTGGATTAGAGACATAGTAGGCAATAGTATGAGGTTGATCATAGAAGGAGCCAATGTGATGTAAATTATACATGCCCATAACATATTCTTCATCGTAAAAAAAGGAGGTTGTAGGATCAATCATGTGCATACCAATGAGTGAGATTTTGTATATAGCCAAGGAATGAATCATTGCATATAGAAACACAACCAAAAGGCATTGAAATGAGATATCAATGTGATTGGGATCAAGAGTGCCACCAATGTAGTCAAGCCAAGATTTCCCAAGGGTGAGTGGAGAGGAATGATGTGTACATGCAAGAAATATTGAACAAATGGAAGACACAAAGGCCATAGGTAAACAATAATGAGAACATATCCATGATATAGGTGAGGTGAGTGAGATGGAGGAAGGAGATCATCGAATGTGAATCCTAAGTGGGCCAAACCTTCATGTGTGCACACAGTGTCGGGAAAGTGGGATCAAATGGAATATGAGGCCAATAAGAGTCATGTATGAATAAGGTACATGTAAATGGATCAACTGGTGGAGTAGATGTAACCGGAGGAGAAGGCATGAGATCTAGTGCATGGATATAAATCCTAGAAAGGGATCATAATTGTAGTAGAAGGAGGGGTTTTTTGAATTGATATTCACCTAGACTAGTAACAACAAAAGTATCTTGGAAGTAGGATTCATCTATTTCTAGAGGAGTAAAGTTGAGATTGCATAGGTTTTCATTGGTAAGCTCGATGACATCAACCTCATCATCAAAATCATCAGTGCTAACATTATCATGTTGGATAACATTATCAAGGATATTAGGAGGAGGGAGCTAGATGTAGGGCATGAGTAGTAGTAATAGATGGGGTAGTGGTAGTGCTAGAAGTAGATGAGGTAGGTGATATAAGATCGAAAGTATGCGTAGGGATGGAAGGAAGGGGTGTGGAGGTAGAAGAAGTAGTGGGAGCACTAGATTGACCACATCGTATGTACTGACATTATGATATGGAATAGGATATAGTGGAGGGATAGACATGATAGTGATGGGATCTATGTGAAAAAACTTGAATGGGTCAAGATCAACAAAAATAGTATGCTCATAGCCATCATGCAAGAATTTAACACACCGATGAACTAGTAGAAGGAACAACATGCATAACATGAATCCATGGTCTACCAAGTAAGCAATTGAACTGAAATGATGCGTCAAGGACATGGAATGTAGTGGGAAGGGTTTTAGGTCCAACTCGTAGAGGTAAGGTGATGGTGTTGATGCATGTGCGAGTAGTGGAATCATAGCCGTGAACAAGAGTAGAGGATTTAATGAGTGAAATTTTAGGAATGTTTAATTGCTTGAGCAATGAAAGAGCACATATATTTATAGCAGATCCATTATCAATTAGTACACACTTGATATAAATGGAACCAATAGTAGTGGTGATGAGAAAAGGTGTAGGAAGATCACTAGTGGCAGTAGGCGGAATATCCTCATCACTTGAAAGATATAACATGCGGTAGATTTTTGAGGGATTGAATGAGATGAGTAAAGGAAACATGTGAATTATCACTTTCAATATGGATGGAGTGTAAGGAAGCTTCTAATGTATGACAAAAATTTGGTGCACTACGTAGGAGATCATAAAGAGATATTTTTGCATGTATTCTTAAGTTTCAATGATATCATAGCCTTTAGAGGTGGTGGGAGGAAATTTAGAGGTAAGAGGTGGAGGGATAGAAATGGGTGTAGCTGTAGATGAATGTGTGTGGCGGTAGTGACTACATTGATAGTTGGATCAAGCATTGGAGTAATGAAGCGGGGAGGGTGTTGAGTATGGACTTGCATAAAATCAACAACATGTGGTAATTGTGCTAGAAACCTTGGTTGGAGCATAGGATGGATAAGAAGATTGATCCATGAATTCAGAAGAAGGAGATAAAATCTGATGCATTCTCATAAGGTAGGGTTTGAGTGATGGGGTTCACCAAATGATTTAATAAAAATTGAATTAAATATTATTTTTAAGTAACTAATGTATAATAATGATGTACAAATGATAATATACAATAAGACACAAACAATAAAGCATGTGAAATATGAAACCCTAAGCGAAGAAGGAGAGATAGAGGGACTTAGATGATTTTCAAGTGAGGAGTGAAGTGATATGGGTAGATGAAATATTGAAACAAACCGAGAAATGTTTAGTGAGGTTAATGATTGGAGGTTTTAAACTCTGAAACTACACATGACAGAGTAAGCGTGCCCATAGGAGAGGATAGGAGCACCTGACACTAGTGTTTAGATCTAGGTGCTAGTGTCCAGGTAGATGTTGGATCTGGATCTTTCAGGCCGGATGATGTTCATTGTCATTTTTTCTGTCACTCTGGATTTGTTGTCTGATCTGTGAATGTACCTATAACCTGCAAGAAAGAAGTTCACCTGCACATACCCACAAACCACATCAAACCTAAAAATGAAAATGTATAATGGGAGTCAAATTGACCCCGATGGTCACCCAAAGAGTGAACTTATGATCGAGCATTGCACTACATCTCAAACTCCATGTAGTTCTTGTGTGTGTGTGTGTGTGTGTGTAGAAATGATGCCTTATGATTCCCTTGTGCAAGTTGCATAGTGATAGCGGGCTAGATCTAGAATGTAGCAGATGTATAGAATGTGTGGGATGGAATAGAATAAAATTCCCTCCTATGTTGTGTATGCATAAGTGATGCAACCCTTGTCCCTTGTATGAGTGTTAGATGGATGCCTTTGATGCTCTTGTTCCTTTGAATGCAATCTTAGGTGGTAGTATGTAATGCTTAGTGCTTGGTCCTTTATTTTGAAAACATAACTATGTATTTATATGATTCCCTTGTTTGAATTTCATAATTGACAATTGAAAGGCCAACCCAAAGTAGTAAAAAGAAATTAAGAAGCGAAAAGGGTCCAAAAGGATAAGAAAAGAGGTAAAGGGACAAGAGCACCCATGATGATAGAAATGCCTGACACTAGTGTCTAATCTGGGAGATAGTGTCCGAGGCCATAGAAAGATAAAACAATCAAATTCTGCAACAAGAGTGTAAGGTGTATAAAGCCAATAAAATTACATAAGAAAAAGAAAAAGGATAAAGGGAGTTGTCAATTACTAGTTTTCTTGCTTAGGAATCATGTAAATGCTAGCATGCTTATCCTTATTTTAATTACACAAGTAAAAGTTAACAATAGTGATCATTAGACTAAAATGAAACATTTAATCAAAAGAATATATTATTAAGTGGACTCATGAACAAATAACAATACAAGAAAGAAGGAAAAGTTAGCACAAAGTGTGAATATATTTTTATCTTTATTCTCATGCTTGATAAAAGGCATGAATACAAAACTTCAACACCTTCAATACCCACAATTTCCCCACCACCAAAATAATCCTTGACACAAAATATACCTCATATATTTACATATATTTTCCTATTTCCCAGCTATAAGTGTGGGGGAAGAAGTATCCTTTACTAATAATAGTATCTTCGAATGTGACACATGCCTAAAAATAAAAATTATCCTAGGAATCATGATTTTAACAAGTCATTTTGTCCAAGGATACTTGACTAAGTCAAAATTACAATTTTGCAAAATGAATTCACATATTGAAAATTATGAATTTAAAAATGGCTTTATAGCTCAGGATAGAATGTGTAATTTTACAAATAAAATTATATGATATCCGAAATACAAATTCTTCTAAGTTATAATTGATTGTAAATCCAACTCCTTTTTCATGGTTATCTACAAATCATCCTCCATGATGACTACTTTTTCTTTGTATAATTAGAGGCACTCATAATAAACATCAAATTTCTCGAATACTTCCTTGGTACATACTTCATTTGGGCCACTCATATACATGTCATGTATATGAAATTTGCTACATTTCCAACCATATGCTATAGGAGTATGTGAAATCTATAAAATTTTGGTATTGGATGTATCTTTGGATTGAATAATAATCAAAGGAGCTTCCAGGAGGCAAACTCTTCAACACTAATTCCTTGAATTACCCCACAATTGCCTCTACAATTTAGGTATTCCCTTGATCATCATTGAAGGTACATACAATATTTTATACCATTTCTTATAGGTCATGTATGTCATCAATCCCCTTATTATATGATTCCTTTATCCTCTCTCCACATTATTTGAGGGTTCAAAGACTGAACTTTACATCTCCTAGAAGTTCTTTTTGATCTTTTTGTGCTCTTCAGATAAGTATAACATTTTCCCCAATGAGAGTATCAATTTCAATCTCTTGCAAACAATTCAAGCTTGGGTAATTATTGAAAACAAATTTATCTTGTTTTGATACCTATCTAAGGTCTTCTTTGATATTTATACCTTAGTAGAAATCTCTCTGTGAATCTTCATTTCTTCTGCGATCACTTAGAGAGATTGTTAGAACAACTTCTTAAATCATTCCTTGGTTGCTCGACCCATACATCCTATCTCTTTAGAATCATTTAAAGAGACTAAATATGTTATCCGAAGAAAAGGATCAATGGGGATGGAAGATTAAATTGAGGTTTAACCATTTTCTAAATTATAGTTGTGAGTGGTAAACTCTCTCTAGGTGCTCCTTTATAGCTCGATCCTTTTCCATCTAATCAAATATTTTACTAATTGAGGTTTGTAATTCTTATTTTTCAACCTCCTTGGTAACCTTCCCAGACTAAACTTATATACTTTGTAGTCCTGTGTCGAGGTTTCTTATTTTTACTTGTCTATTGGAGGAACATACATTTCAACAAATCTTTCCCCTTGTCATTATTAAAGATCCTTGAAACCACATGGAATTTTGGATACTCGTGAGGGGGTTGGCTTGAGATCAAGGCTTTTGAAATCAATTACTTCTAGCTCCACCATTTCCTTCCTCTTCTTCTAACTTTCTTTCCCCAACCATTTGGGACTGTAGGGATTCCTTGAGATAGTTACGATTGTTATGGATCTGACCTCGAAGGAAAAGTGGTTATGTGAATCATAGTAGAGGAGGGGGATGGGGATGCTGTAGGTATGGGGATGGTTACTAAAATAAGTGAGAGAAGAGGGGTGTAAGGAGGATAATTGGGAACAAGTGAAGATGGTGTAACAAGTGATTTTGGGAAGTAGGAAGAGGTGAAACACATGATTTTAGAGGAGAGGATGGAGGAGGAGGTAAAATAGATGAGTTCAAAGGAGAAAGTCAAGGAGAAGATATTCGAGGTGATGAAGGAGTAGTAGAATATATTTTAGGGAAGATGGTGAATGTTGACGATGGATTGTAGGGATTTCCAAAATGGTGGTATCACTAGCTAGGAAGGGTTGTGATATGTTTGAAATGTGTGATGGATATTGAGGATCCAAGATCATTGTCTCAATTGACCCCTTTGAAGGTTCGAGTAATTTTCTTCCCACCATGTGTTCCTTTATGTACAAATTTGATCTTTGGTGTCACAAAGTGGGTCCCTTGGTATCCTTTCCATTTTCTCCCTCTCATTCCTCATTTTACTTTAGAATCCTCTCCCACAAACCCACTTGGGAAATGCTAGATTCAATTGTTGCACATTGACTCCTTGTGAATGGAGCCACTTGAGAGTTCTTGAAATCACCCCTTTTGTCCTTTTCTCAAGAGAAATGGAATTAGGTTTTGACTAATAAAATCTTAGCAATAGTTGGAAGTATATTTGTTGCTGCTCATATACTAGGTCCACAACATTCGCATCATTAGTCAGACCCTCTAGGACATCAACCATGTTAAAGTCTTTGAATTTGTTTAGAGATATATGGGATTAATCCCTCTTTCATACCTCTTTATTATCATCAAAATCAATCTAATAGTCTTCTTAGTAGGTAATGTGACCGTGAACCAATCCCAAGGCATGATTCATTATAACACAAATTTCAAAGGATGGCCTAACCGACAAAGAGTGCATGTTGACTCTGGTGATTTTAGTATGCATTTTTTTCCCTCGATAAAATAAGGACATGAATACCTTCTTATAGTGATCGGAAAATGAACTCTTACCTTGTGCTTATCATAAAGGTATTTGTGCATTTCTACTAGTTGTTGCATGAGTTCCAATAATTCCACCTTATCACTAACAAATGTAGGTAGCATATAAGGAGCACCTATGAAGCCATCCACCCTTATATATGATAATATAGTAAATTCAATGAGAAATCATCCACATCATACTATGTTGGTAGATGCTTCAATTGAGAAGTGAGAAGATGCTAGTATTGGATCCAACATACATATGATGTAGTAAAAGAAAGCATCATGAACTTGACATAAATGTTGAATGTTGGCCTCCAAGGTGAGCTCTGGGTAAAATTCATATACCTTTTCGAGATTAGTTGACCCACTCTAGTCAAATCCGAGAAATTTCTAGATTTGGTTGCATCATACACAAGGTAAGAGGTCATATAGATTTTTTTTATTTTTAGCTCAACGAGTTTCTTGTGAATCAAATCACGATCAATTCAACCCAATCAAAAAAATTCCTATTCTTTAGTTAGGTATGGATGTATTGGAACATCCATTCTTAGAAATACCTTTTTGTAGGATTACCTATTTCCTTGTTAAGCAACATGATGATATCATTGAGATGGCCCCATCCCATATATAGTGATGGATATAGAGATATTCCCCTCCTTCTAATCTAAATTTGAACTACCTATATATATATATATATATATATATATAGTGTGTGTGTGTGTGTGTGTGTGTGTGTGTGTGTGTGTGTGTGTGTGTGTGTGTGTGTGTGTGTGTGTGTGTGTGTGTGTGTAATTCCAACAAAACTCCATCTCTATCTAGTGCCAACTCTATACTATGCCACTATATATTGCACTCACCACCCTTATATTAACAAAAATAACCACCTTAGTCCCCATCCATATAGATTTTATATCCATATGGAGAGGGAGCATATCACGTCTATGAGATTATGGTATATGCATACCTTCCCCTACCCCATATAGATTTTAGATGGCGCTAACCCCTATTAGGGGGCCATGGTTGAGCTGAGCCATGTTGGTCGATTTCCCTATAGATCTACCTCTATTTGGGGGTACGAGTTACTCTCCCATTGGTCAAGAAAGGTAGGTACCCCATAAACATATGGTCTAGGCCTATCACCTATCGACCCTTTATATGGAACTATCACGTCCATTTGGAAAGTCATCAATCATATCACGTATTCATTAATATCTTTCTTAAAAGTATACCTGCGTAGTGTATTTGAGATATCCACAAGGAAGATCCTTTAGCCTTTTCCAACCAATGCTTGTTCATAGTCTTTGTGCATGATGAATATTTTCATTCTGGTGGCGTTAGGAAAATTCGGAAATATCGACACAAGCTTCAAAGTTGGGGATTTTCAACATGTCCTCAATGTAATCTACATCAACTTTGGGAGGTACTCATCTTGAGTTCTTCACCGACCTTGTGTTTATTTCATAGTGCTTTGAAAATTTAAGTACAAATTTTAGACATTAAAAGGACATGAGGAATGTAGTTGTCAATGCTTTATGACAACTGTCATATATTCCTTGTACCTAATATGACCTATAACCTCTTTGTGATACAAACCAAAAGTCTTGGAGATCAATGTGCATGAGTGTATCATTAATATTTTCCACATTATAATATATATTGGATGGAGGAGTAACTCTTTAAAATTTGTACTTCATGTCTTTCTTACTCCTCGATAGCTTAGACATTGGATGAAACATTTAGGGAAAACCCTTGAAAATGAACCAATAAGAAATCAATATTTTAATAGTGTAAAACAAGTCTAAAACCTTTCTTGGTAATCTGTTAGAATTCTAGAGCATACGAAGCAAGATGGAAGTTTGATCGACCTTTGGTTAGACTTATGGAAATGTCTCACCGTTTGAAAAATTTGATCTAACTTTGTCAAAATTTTGGAGGTGCGAAATGTGATCAAAAACCTTATTGGTTCTCATCGAACTTTTGGAAATGTTTGACAAGTGAAAAACCCCAAATTTATTTGATCACAATTCTTAGGGTGTGAAGAATGAGTGAAACCCCAATTGAAATTTTGATGGGATTTTGAGGATGCGACAGATTTGAGAACTTTGTAAACCTTGATTTTCCTTCTGACAATTAACTCGGGGTCATCAAATTATTTTTCTACATGAATTCTTGAAGATTTGAGATTTATTGATCTCAAATAACACTAAAAATACACAAAATTCACTTTTTCGAGCAGCATGAGAAATCTTGCTATGCTTTGAAATATCCCTACAAGCTCTAAAGGTTAATAAATGCAATGGAAGGATACAAGAAAGAAGATACTTGAAATGATTGATCAAAATTTGAACAAAGCACACCAAAGGCTTTGAAATCCACAATTGAAGAGGGGAGATGAGACATAAAGAAAATGAGAAATAAAAATGAAAAATGGATGAATGAAGGACATTTATAACAATTCTAGCCCATGATTTCTAACATGCTTGAAAATTATGATCAAATTGGGCATTTAATGCTTTGGGAGGGATAATTAGGATTTTGGCCTTGTTGGATAAGGTTAAAAGTGTAACTAAAGGTGAGTCAATATTTTGGCGTTGTTGGAAAAGATCAAGAGTATGACTAAGGAAAGTAGGGATTTTTCCTTATTAGATAAGGTCAAAAGTCTGACTAAGGTGAGTCAAGATTTTGGCCTTGTCGGAAAGGTCAAAAGTATGACTAACGAGAGTTAGGATTTTGGCTTTGTCGAAACAAGGTCAAAAGTTTGACAAAGGTGATTCGAGTCGAGCTATTAACCACCCAAGTGGAATGATAGACATTAGAGATAATACATGCATACAACATCTTGATCACCTCTTCTCATATGGTCTCGGCTATTTTTGGGTTATTTTTCCTCTACTTTTGTAGGAATGGTTCTACCTTTGGCTTGAGATAGATAAAATGTTGCATTTTTTGGGTTTGAAAGACTTCAAATCCTCATAGGAGTAAGCCAAGACATCTGAGTACATTTTCAAAAGTTAGAAAAAAACCTCTACATTCTTTATGGGAGCAACATTTACAAATATTGACTACCCTCGGTTGCTCCATCATTCCAATGTTTATATGCTCATGTTCAACGGAACTATGAGGTGACTCCTTGTCCTTAGATTTTATAAATTTATCATATTTATCCAAAGATATTCTAGAGAGATCAAGCCCTTTTGGATTTTGTTACCTTTTAATTTTATAACACCATCTTCATCTACTTTGTCAATCTCATGTTTTTTCTCGTGTGAAGTAGATTATCTATATGGAGATTTTATTAGCTCATTTAATATCAAATTAATTAAATAATTCCACACATATCCAATTTCATATTTAAATAAATTCAATATCCTCACATCCTATCCACCTCTTCAACTTAGGTTGACTAAAAGTCATGACTAAAGCTAAAAATCATTATTAAAATCAATAAGATATGTTTAAATTAACTCAAATCATGCATTTGAGCTAACTACAGATATCTCCCAAGTCATGGCAATCCAAAATTAGTTCACATCCTTCCAAATGAAAATTATTCACAACACATTTTGGGTGAATAAAATAGAGGATATGGAATTAATAATAAAAAACATGTGTAACCCCTTTCCCAACTTATCAATGACTCATGCATGCAAATCTAGAATAACAATTAACTCTTCAATTAATCTGAAACTCAACTAAACAACTCAGTCATGTTTAGTTATCTCCAAATTAACTCAATCTAAACTTAGCTTGAGGATTCACCTTCCTCAGCTATAAATCAATGGTATTTCCTTCACAAATCATCCACCAACAAGCTTGAGAGTTCATACTATTATTTTATCTAATTGCTTGTTGAATCAATCATTCATACCATTATTTTGCCCATATCATATCAAATCAGTCATCTTCATGCTCGTAGTTTGATCTATATTCCATTTGGAATACTTCTTGGAGCATCCAAAAACTAAAAAAGCTTTCAAATCAATCAGATCCAATAAGAGTATCATTCAACCCGCTCTTATAGTCAGATCCAATATGAGGTGGCTTTGGATCTTATCAAAGGAAGGTTTGATGTACTTGTTTTACTTTATTTATTTATGTAATTTCCATGGTTTACATTATGACACACACGATGGGACTCTCATGCATGTTTTATTATTTTTAGTTTATTTCAACTAATCTAATTGTCTTTGTGTTGTTTTTTTGTTTAAGACTTACTGCTTTAGAATTTTAGGGTAATTGGTGTAGTAAACAAAGAGACAATAAAAAAGACAATATTTTTCCCCTGTTTCTTCACTTTTTCCCATCTATAAGATACTTGTGCTAGCATTACACATGATCTTTAGCATATCACCGCATGCACTAACATCCACCTACACACGCTATCGTATCCCTTCATGCACTAGCGTAACACTATTTTTTTCTTTGTTCTTGTGCACACGTTGGTGTAGCCCTTCACATGTTGGTGTAACATTATTTTTCTCTGTTCTTGTGCACGTGCTAGTTTAACAATATTTTTTTATTTGTTCCTATGCACGTGCTAATGTGTATCCTTCACACGTTGGTTTGATACTCTTTTTGTTCGCGATCCACGTGCACGTGCTTTGGTGTATAACTTCACGCGATAGCGTATCACCGCACATGTTAGTGTCTTGTGGTAACTCCCATTTCATTTCTTTCAATTGTTTAGATATTTTGTAATCATTTTACTTGTTATTTTCTATGTTTTTATTTCTAATTTGCTGATTAATCAATTAGAAAAGTGTTAATGATCCATATTTTAGTATATCTAGTTTTTTTAAAATCTCAAACCAACCATGTATGCTCTTTTCTCATGCCCTCTTGGGTGATCTTGAAAATCAGAAATGATGAAGTTTTCTTTTCTTGTTTTACATCGTGTTTTTATATGTAAGAAAAATAATAATTTATTGTATGTAGTACCACATCATACAAAGAATACCTTGAAAATTCAATCAAACTCTAATTCATTATATGCAAGTTGCCTTGATCGAAGACTACAAAAAAAAAGCTTTATTTTAATACATTTTATAAAAATTGTATTGCAAGTTTGGATAAGGGTTTATTCATATACGCTTTAACTGTGGGAAGTGCTTGGACATAGTCCTAAAACTCATTATGAGGAGTACTATGAAAGAGAAGAGCATATATACACAAAAAATATTTTTGTTATTCAATAAACACCATACAAATTTACAGGCTATGAGAGCTCCTATTAAGGTGGAGTCAAACCTAACCAAATTCACCCCTAAAATACTCTACAACCTATTTACGTGAGTTTGGTTTAACAACCAAAACTCACACAAACAATAATATACTAAACAACTCATAATACGAGTTGTTATTACAACCACATTTATATTATCCTTGATAATATAAATTATACAAACATTAATAATGTTAACACTACATTATTCCTAACATTCACCCCCTTAGTGTGAACATTATTAATTGCTAATATTCACCCCCTTAATGTGAACACAAGGAAGAATCATGTTTTGAAGAAGTTGAACCACCTCTTGAAAGCGCTGCTTAGACTAGGTACAAACTCCATAAGTTATCTCTTTACCCTCGTGAAGGCGTAGTGATGAGAATGAATTATGTAAGAATACTCCCTACCTCTTTGGGTTCATGTGGGACTTTCCCTTCCTCCTAGGGTGCCCAAATTTTGAATCTCCAAGATCCAAAAGCTAGGCACTAACTAGATAACCATCCTTGAGTTTACCTCGTAATATTCTCCTTCTCCCTAAAAGTGAGTTTTCTAAAAACATGAATCCTTCCCAAATTATGAAAAGGGGTTTATTCGACACAAAACACAACAGGAACACTAAAAACTAGGAATACTACACCTAAAAATACTCTAAAAAATACAACCAAACCATATGTCGGGCCCCATCGTTGGTTTCTAACGAGAGGTCAGCGATTGACCTCCAACCTCTAATGCCTCCATCCTCCGATTTCTTTGTTGCTTAACTCATCCTAGTTTGGTCATGGAGCTCATTATACAATACAAGATGGACGTCACGTATAAGTAAAAATGTGACCAACTATGATGTACACAATCAATATTCATTGTTTTTCAATACAAAACATACAAATTTATAGGCTATGAGATCTCCTATTAAGGTGGAGTCAAGCCTAACCAAATTCACCCTAAAATAATCTACAAACTATTTACGTGACTTTGGTTTAACAACCAAAACTTACATAGACAAAAATATACTAAAAACTCATAATACGATTTTTTATTATAACCACATTTATATTATCCTTGATAATATAAATTATTCACACATTAATAATGTCAATACTACATCATTCCTAACATACCACAGAACCCCAAACTAGTTGGAACATTGAGGGAATTGGCCAACAAAATGGGTACTCCCACCCACTTGACTAGTGATACCGGTGTGAGGAAACCATACGTAACCCATGGTGACGACCTCATTCTTAATTTATTATGGATTATAGTCCATAGCTAGGGAAGTAATTTCCTAGCACGAGAAATTGTTTAGGAAATTCGGTGAGTGAAAGTTCTCCCTATCCCCTAGGAAGCTTGAAAAACCAAACCAAATTACTTGAAAATTCCTCCCTACCACCATTATTTTCATCCATATTACTAAATCAGTTAGTTTGTGTTCCACATTCTTCTCTCAAAATCACATCATATTTTATTACCATTCAAAATCATATTATATTCCCATAAAAATCATATTCTTTTCCAACCACATCATACTCTATTACCATAAAAATCATATTCTCTTCCAAATCAAATTCTCATCTTTTGGATACCCATTCTAAGTCAAACTACATCAAGTCTAAACCTTACTCTTTAGATTCACTTTCTAAGATCAATCACATCTTTAATCCAATTAAAGTCCAAGCCTTATTCTTTGGATTTACTTTCCAAGTTTAAGCACAATAATCCAATTCCAATCAAATCCCAAGTCTTAGACACTATATTTCCTTTATATATTTTAAGCACAATCAACTCATATCTAAGTTTTATCCTTTGATATCCCCTTCATCAAGTTTAAGAAAAAAATTTCAATCTAAGTATTATAATTTAACATTCACTTTGTCAAGTTTAAACACAATCACTCTTCTCATTTAAGGCTTATACTTTGACATTCACTTTGTCAAATTTTAAGCACAATCACTCTTATCATCTAAGTCTTATACTTTGATATTCACTTTATCAAGTTTAAGAAAAATCACTCTTCACGTCTTGCGCATACTTCTAAATTTCCATTATCAAGTTTAATCCAATCAAATTCCTATCTAAGTCTTATACTTTGATATTCCCTTTATGAAGTTTAAGAAAAATCATTCTCAACATCAATCTCTACCTAAGTCTTATAATTTGATATTCACTTTATCAATTTTAAGCAAAACCAATCTTAACACCTACATCTTATATTTTTACATTCACTTTGTCAAAATTTAAGTGCAATCAAATTTCAATACCAAGTCTTAGGTAATTGGATATTCACTTTATCCAAACTCTAAGCACATCCCACCACATTCTCAAACAACTTCCATGTTATCACTTCTTTATACAAGATGGTGGAAACAAAACTTAGAAATCATGACTTCTTTCGTAGAAAAGACAAAAACCCTTTTCATATCAATAGTTCCATGAAGAGGAAGAAACCAAATAACCCAAGGTTTCAAGAAGAACAAGCACAACTTGATGCACTTTTACGACAGAATAAACATCATTTCCTCCTTCACCTCTTAGATATGGGAGCAAAATTGCCTTTGGATTTTGGTGATGAAAATTTGAAACATCTTATAGGTGAATCCGCAAAAAAAAAAAAAAGAGAAATCTAGCACTTCCACAAACACTTCCAATCAAGCTTTGTTAGACAAAATAAATTAAATGAATAAATAGTTTGCTCATATGGCTTCAAAATCCACCAATGATTCTAATGAATAAGAGAAAGAGAAAACTCATCAAAAATTTGAAGATGTCATGAATACCCCAAAAACAAATTCCCCATTCACACAAGAATGGAAAAACATGAAAGAAACCATCCTAGGGATGCAAAAACAACGTAAACAGTTCAATTTTGAGGAATTATGCCCTTATCCATTTGATAAGGACATACTATGCATATCATTCCCATCATCATTTGAAGTTCCCAAATTTGATAAATACAAAGGAAAAAATGATCCAAGGGAACACGTTAAATAATTATTTATGGAATGTCAATAGGTCGCTTATAATAATGTATATCTCTTACATCTCTTCCCAAAGAGTTTGGGTGGATGAGACTTGGACTGGTTTCTTCATCTTCCAAAATTATCAGTTAAAAACTTCGCATACCTCTTAGAGAAGTTTTTAAAACACTTCTCTTTCAATCTTGACTCTGAAATCATGATGATGGACCTTTGCAACACCAAGAAAAAGACCAATGAAAAATTCACTCATTTCCTTCAATGATGGAGAGTAATTGCAGTTGATTCACTTTCTCTATACCAAATAAACAAATGGTTATCATTTTCATTCCTAACCTCAATAACAAGCTATCATTTCATATGCAAATGCATGTCTTACCAATTTTAAGGAATTCATTGAGAAGGGGACACAAATTGAAAAGGATCTCATCGCAAAAGGGCTAATCAAAACTCCTTCCAAGGATCAAACAAATAACATCAATCATTCTCAGGATAAATCAAAGTATATCAATCGAAACCATAATGTTGTAAATGACGGGGGTCACCGACTCTCACAACATGCACAATGTTTAAAAAATCAGACAAAACTAACCAAATCAAAACAAGAATTTTTTCCCAAGAAAAGAAACTATTCCTCATGACTATAAATGTCGAAAATTCACACCATTGGGAGAAATTCTTTTGAGTGTTCTACGTCAATTAACAAGTGCCAACATGGTGACTTATCCAATCAAAATACATTTCAAAAAGGGCAACTAAAACCATCATGGTATAAAGAAAATGAATATTGTGATTATCATCACATTGATGACCATAGTATAGATCACTATATGAGACTCCACCATTACATTCAAGATCTAATTGATGGTGGAGACATTGAAATTGAAAACCCATCGACTACCAAAATTCCAAATGAGAAATTAAAGGTGTTTCAAAACCCCTTTCCAAAACATGGTACAAATGATAAAGATCCTAATAAAGGTCAATCCTCAAACCATGTCGAGTTTAATTCAATTATTTCATTCGGTGAAGATGTACCAATTTAATTTTCACAAATCAAAATTCATGCTCCTAACTACATAGTAACAACATGGAAAAATAAGGTTTGGGTGCCTACAACTAAGCAACCATCCACATTAGTAACACACTCATGTGTCAAATCATACAACTATGTCCAATCCAAATTCAATTCCTAATGCTAAATCCTCTTAGATGGTACTTATGACATCCTCAAAAGCTAGAATGATGCCCATCCATATCTATCTCATGGAGTTACTCAAACATCACATGCACTTCAAGAAATTCTTACTCATGTTCCATGAGGCACATGTTCCTAAGGATATCAACACATAAAAATTTCAAGCACTCATCACCAATATTTCACCAAGCAGTCCCATATTGTCATTTTTCCTTATGACCTCTTGTACCCTAATCTTCAAAATAATAGTTCATTATACATCAAGGCTTTTATCACAAATCAAAAAATCAAATAAGTTCTTATTGACCATGGAGATGCTCTAAATATCTACTTTATGAAGTTACTAAGATGCCTTGGGCATACAAAAGAGAGTTTGGGAACTAATGTTATAACTATTTATGGTTATGATAATAGTGAGGAAATCTTCTGGCACAATCACCTTATCTATACAAGTTGGATCACGGATCCTAGAAACCCTTTATCATGTTGTAGATGTTGAAACCTCATACAACATCCTTATCACACCCATGGATACATGCCATGTAGGCCATGCCTTCCACATTTCATCAGTGTATAAAGTTCCCTCACAATGAAAAAGAATTTACCTTACTTGCAGATGCCAAACCATTTGAATATTGTAAGCTCTTAGAGGTAAGATATAATCATACAAACTATTGTCCTTCTACGTAGATAGGTCTGCAACTCTCCTTGTATCATACCTATCAAATATGAAAACCATATAGATCCTAACACACTCTTGCACTCTCAACATTCTACATTCTCTCGACCACTAAACTAAAAATACTTTATAAAGGTATTGGAGTATGAGCTCAAAAATGAATTCCATGTTGGTAAATTTCCTTATATCTATGTAGTTACGGAAGACCCAACACTCCCCACCTTAAAGTAGCCTATATCTACCATCTTGGAAATACTCTATGGAAATAATTTGTATATTTAGAAGATGAACATGTTTAGGGTTCTTCAGTCTCTTGGTTATACGATGATTGGATGGCTAGTTGCTATGAATCCTCTTGAATACAAAGGTGAGAAAATGATGAAGAATATGTAGAAATGGATCGAAAAAATACTTGGTACATCTAGAACAAGGTCTTCTAGAACCAAAAATCTATATCTCATTTTTTTTGAAATTTTTGAAAAAACTAACCTAATATTTGATGTAATGACTAGTGGTGAGGACGATGACTCTAATGTTGAGACATGTTCTACACATAACCTCTTTAAATACTTAGCCAAAACAAACCTATTCATTGATAACCTCTCCATTCATACTTTTAATTTGACATCATCCATCCTAGCCTTATTAATCAGGATCAGCTAAATCACATATCCATGGACCTCTTTTAGAATGATGAGGCCTATTAAGAGTTTCTCAAGACTCGGACCCTATACCCTATCGAGATCACAAGAAGGGTTTCAATATTAACCTTGAAACTTTAACTTATTTTTTCAAAGAAACTCAAGTAATATGGTCCACTAAAGAAAAAAATCAAAATAAGAAAAATAAAAATACAATCTCTTATAGTGAAAACCTCACTGAGGCACTATTTGAGAAGCATAAAATAAAGAAAAAAATAATAATAAAAAAGCAAAATGATGCATCTCCTAGTGAAAACCTTTATGAGGAACTAGCGAGAGGAGACTCACTTCTAGATCAAAAAGTGACCTACATCAACCTACAACATCCTTTTAGGACATAGATACATCAAAAATGTTAGTAGAGGAGACTATTGTAATCAACATTGGTACAAGTGAGAATCCTAAACTTCTACAACTTGGTGCAAGTTTATCAAAAATAGAAATAAAATCATTCACAACACTTTGTTGAGTTTTAAGATGTTTTTTCATGGTCATATAAAGACATGCTAGGTTTATATCCTTCCTTGTAGTGCACAACCTTGTGGTTCACCCCGATACAAAACCAATCAAGCAAAAAAATCAGAAAATGCACCCTAAAGTTACATTTTAGTTAAAGTGGAACTTCAAAAACTGTTAGAAGAAAGATTCATCGTATCAATCGATTATTCAGAATGGATATCCAATATGGTACCCATTGAAAAGAAGACACTAAGGATCAAAATATGCACCAAATTCAATAATATAAACAAGGATTGTCCAAAGGATGATTTTCCCTTAGCCAATATTGATATGATAATTGATTCTACATCGGGCTATGAAATGCTATCTCTAATGGATGGATTTTCAGGTTATAATCAGATTCAAATCACCGAAGAAGATCAACATAAAATAACATTTACAACACCATGGAAACATTTTGTTAAAAGGTCATACCTTTTGGCCTTAAAAATGCATGAGCAACTTATCAACTAGTAATGACAATCATCTTCCATGACATGCTACATGACATCATGGAAGACTATGTAGATGATATCCTTGCCAAATCAAAAACAAGAGTAGATCATCCCATTATTTTACAACACATATTTGAGTGATTGCAGAGTATAAGGTTAGATTTAACCCTAAGAAATGTGTATTCGGCGTCACTTCATGAAAGATTTTGGGATTCATAGTCTCACGAAGAGGAATTGAAGTTGATCCTTCCAAAGTCAAAGCAATCATGGAGATGCCTCCCCCACAGAATTTATGACATTTAAGAGGTCTCTAGGGAAAATTCAATACATTCAATGTTTAATCTCTCAACTAACAGATAAATGTCACCATTTCAATCAATTTCTCAGAAAATATGTATAATTCAAATGGACTCAAGAATGTTAAGATTATTTCACCAAGTTGAAAGAATATTTATCAAGTCCTTTGTATTGATGTTGCCCATTAAAGATAAACCCATGATTCTCTATAAATATGCTACAAAACATGACATAGGGGCTACTTACACATCAAAATAAAAAAGGCAGAACAAGCAATATACTATCTTAACATAACTCTTATTGCTCACAAAATCTAGTAATCACATGTTAAAAAGGTATGTTTGGTAGTAACATTCACATTTCACAAGTTGTGTCATTACTTTCTTAATCATACAACTAAGCTCATTTCTAAAGTAGATCCTATCAAATATCTACCATCCAGACCTATTATAATAGGCAAGAATGTCTAGTTGGGTTTTTCTACTCAATGAGTTTGATATAGAATTCATCAATTAGAAAGCAATTAAAGGGCAGGATCTCACAGATCAACTTGTCATAACACCATTACCAGGATCAAATTTGCTTCACTTTGAAGTCCCAAATGAAGAACTATTGTATGTGGACACAGTTCCTTCATGTACACTATTTTTTTATGGATCTTGTAACATCCACGGGCCAAGAAATGGTATTTTTCTATTCACATTGGATGGAGATATTATCCCAAAGTATTATTGTATTTGTTTCCCTTGTATAAAAACATCACTGAATATGAATCCTGTATAGTTGGTTTAAAATTTTCTATATCTTGGGACTCAATTTATGGAGAATCTATCCCGATCATTAAACAAGTCAATGGATAATATCAAGTCAAAGATGACAAAATTGTTCCCTATAAGCTCATGGTAGATAGTCTCAAAGGTTACTTGGTATTCATCACCATTAAACAAGTCCCGTATACACAAAACAAATCAAAAATGCCATGACTACTATTACATCCCTTCTTGAACTAGATACCAATCAAACACATAATGAGTTTCTCATTGAACATATTTTGGTGCCCGTATATGATTTGTAAGAGTTAACTATTAGTGCAAAATCACAGCACCCTTGAATGTTTGCAACTCAATGGATTGAGAGTTTCAGTGTCATTGCATAACATGGAGCATCTCTCAAAGCGTGGGAATTTGAAATTGAGAGAGCACTCTGGATGAAGGTCTATTCCTATTCCTCTTTTTAGGTGCACACATACAAATTTTCAGAGGATCTATCCTAAAATCTATTCTAACTTGCCAAGGAGACATGGTTAAGAAGATGCAAGAAATTAAACCTAAACTAACAGAGGTGATGCACCAAAGGAATGTTGAACACCAGCTTTGCTATCAAACATAGACCATTAAAATGTAATACAACCACCATGCACAAATAACCAATATTGCAATGAAAGATTAGATAAAGGCAATGAACACAAGAGAGGGTTGAAATCATCCATAAACATGTATTATTTCTTCACAAACTGATACAGAACATTACAATGGCCAAAAGGCAAAAAACTTGCATTACAGTCTTAATAGAAGGTTCAAAATCCACGAATTCATCTACAAACTAGAGAAGAAGGGAGGGTGCAAAACCAAAATGTCCAACCCTTTACAATGAGCCAAGCTCTTACCTTTATAGATGCAACGAAGAGAGGAGAAGAAAATAGGTGGGAAACCTAGTTTGGAGCTCAGCTACCAGCCATCAATGCCCCTACAAATCTGCCCATAATCTATCGTGTCCGCCTCCACTTTATGTCTGTTTGGCATGTTGAAGAAGGAAGAACGACGGATCAAATCAAATTTGATCCAGTTGTTGAAGCAGTCGGATCATATATTAATGGCATGAAAACTTTTTTATTTTTTTACCCACCTAACCTTCTCAAAATTAGGGTTTCAGGCCTCCATGGCGTGGAGGAGGTCAGGATCTTTCCAACAGTGCCAACTTTGTTGAATTTTGAGCACTGAATTGAAAGTTATGTTCATTTGAATATTTAAATCGGATCCATACAAAAATGGCGGAAAACTAGTTTTGTAAAACGGGTCCGCGGGCCCAAAATTCACTTTGCGCATTTTGCACAAAAATTACAAAAAAAAATCCCATGTGGCCCCACAAGCCTGCAATTCACTTTTGCCAAAAAACCATCTTCGGGCCCGCTGGTCCACATTTTCCATTTGGGCAAAAGTCTCCCCCAGGCCCGCTAGCCCACTTTTGGCAAAGAATCCCTCTAAGGCCACCTTCCCACATGTAATTTAGGCCTGACACATGGCTTCTCTAGGTGTTAGTGGAGGTGCGGCTTACTTTTAAACTTTACGCCTTTTTGAAACAAAATCCAAAAGGTTCAAACTACCTTCGAGACCTACCTTCCCACTTTGACTTGAAACATGGCCACGTGTAGAGTTGGCGCACATTTGGGGACCACTTTTGGATTTTTCTTTTGAAGTTGCACTGAAGAGACACATGGCTCCTTCCACATCTTTTCTCTATTTCTTTATGTTTTTGCTAAGTCCCTTTTGTTTGGTGGGGCCATATGTCTGACCTAGGACACGTGGAGGGCTGGTGTGCATTTGGGACCTACTTCCAGACTTTACCTTTTGAATTTGCATGGAGATGACACATGGAGGCCTCCACCATCCCTTCTATACTTAGTCAATTTAAGCTAGCTCCATCCCCCCTTTTGAATTTTAGACACGTGGAAGCTCCATGCTCACTTGATACTGGCCCTTGGGCCACCCTTTTAAATTTGCACCGTTGAGACACTTGGCGCCCTCCACTGACTCTTCCCCATCTTGAATTTTCAACTATCAAATCTATCCCTTTTTGGACCTGGGACATGTGGAAGGCCAATGCTAGTTTGGGAGACCCAGATTTTAGATTTACCTTTGAAGATGTGCCAAGTTGACACGTGGCGCGAGTCTACGATACTTAGCCAATTCGGGCCAATGCCTTTCTCGAACCCTAGACACATGGAAGCCTCACGCTCATTTGAGTCTCCGCTTTGGGTCACACCTTTGAATTTGTGTTGATGAGACACGTGGAGACTTCCGCTGGTTCTTTATACTTAGTCGATTAAATGACCGGCTTTGTCCCTTTTTTCAGACCTAGGACATGTGGAGGCTTGGCACTTGTTTGATTCTCGACCTTGGCTTCGACCCTTGAAGGTGCGTCGTTAATACACGTGACACCTTCTACCGACACTCTTATACTTAACCGATTTAGCACCGCCACCATTTGAATTTTTTTGGACCCTGACCACGTGGATGGCTGGCGCTAGTTTGAGTCTCTCGCCTTGGGTTCTTACTTTTGAAATTTTCGAGTTGACACATGGTTCTTTCCACTCGTTTGGAATTTTCAACAGTCGACTCTATCCCTTTTTGGGCTAAGACACATAGAAGCTTCGTGCATGTTTGAGGTCTCAATTTTGAAGTACCCTTTTGGAATTGTGCCAAGCTGATGCGAGGCACCTTCCATGAGTCTGTTGTTTGGCCCCAAGTCGACTCGTATGTGGATAAGTCTAAAAACTTTGAGCCTTTCCCTATTTTTCTCTCTTTGATCCTCTGGTTTCTTTGATGTTGTTTGATCCTTTTCCAACCCTACTCCTCCATTGTAGAGCCCGCCCTTAACCTAACTATTGGATTTGAAATGTGGGCTTGCAATACTGAGTTGAACCTTCGATTTTCTTTTGTGCAGGGTCGTGTTTGATCAATTTTTTTAGTGGGGCAAAATTGGGATAATAGTTTGGCGACTCATGGGGACATCTACCTACTAGATGAATAGACCAGTTTCCTTGTTGCATCCATTGGGCACGAGTCATAATTGATATCCTGATACTGATCTTCCCCTGAAATGAGAGCCCGACTACTTGCACTTGGTGACCCTGAACCTAGAATCCATTGTTCGCACTCTCAATTTCCATAAGAAAACCTTGATTTATGAGAGTAGAGAATTTTAATGACCTAGGGATTTCACCTATCCCTGAAAATGGACTACGCACGAGCAAAAAAACACCACAACACACACTATGCACAAAATTGAAAATCATACATGCTCCAAGTGGAACATGCAGAGTGTACAAAAGCACCTCTTCTACTAAAAACAAACCTAAACTATAACAAGACAATGTGCACATGCACTTAGAGGAATAAAACCTACTGCTACCCTACACTAATGAAAGAGACAAGCAATTTCAAACAAAACCTGATACTAGCAATGCAAAGTAGCCCCTTCTTACAATTTGCAGCCATGAAGATGATTTGGCACTGAATTTGGTTGTTGGTATGAGTGAAAAATTGACAATAGGCCAATCCTCCACCCAAATCATCAAGGTATCAACTGGAAACAAAATAAATACCTCTTTTAGTTTCTCTGTATTTGGGTTGAAGAGGAATTGCAGCTGATCCTTGGTATTTTGACACTCATCCTCATGCTTAGAAGCAAGCATGACTGGTTGTTGGCTCCTCTCTTGGCTCTAGTGAAGCCAAGTACTTTATAGGGCATGGTCTAGTCCTTTGAATGTGCCCAATACTCCAAATTCCAACTTCAAAAAGGAGTCTTCTTGCAAGCCTTCTTGGAAGAGGTGACTGTCTGCAATTAGATTTTCTTCCTCTTTCACGTCTATAGACAACTGATGTGTCACCTTGGTGAGTGGTACAAAGGGATGGCAACGTCTTGTTCTTTTCCTTCCTCTACTTCTGGTATGGCACTTGGAAGATCAAACTCTTCCAACTTTGATTCAAGAGGCATGCTACAGATCTAAGTTGTGCTTGCACATCCTCCTCCATGGCGGCAAGTTCTTGTGGTTGAAGAATGAATGATGGGGCAGTGAAAGTTGTAATTTCTACGGGCTCCTCCTCATCAAAACATTCCTCCAACTCTGACAGGCAATCAAGTTCTTTGTTATCCTGTTGTAGCAATATTTCTCCCTCTTGCATGGTGCCTTTGAATCTACATTATTTTCACCATGTGTAGCTCCATTTTCAAACATTAAGCTAGTGAGTTCAAATTCTTCCAAAAATTAGATTTTTGGAGAGATTGAGTGGGAGAGAAATATGCAACTTCTTGTACAACCCACTCATGATTCGGTGCCTCTGAATTCATCTTTTTCACCTCCATGTGCTCCTTCTCAACTGGACTTGGAGTTAGTTGTTCTTTCTCTTCCTTTTGCCCCATTACTGCAACATTGGCTCTAAAGTCAGCCCAACCCACTACAAGTTTCTCTTCAACTTTCACCTCCTCTCTTGGCTTCACCATCAAGGGAATTTTCAATACCAAACTTAAAATACCATCTCTTCAAGTCCTCTATTATTTCTTGTCGATTGAGCTCTTGTTGTTGTCCTCCTTGGCTGGTTTTTTTATTGTTTTCTTCCCAAGTTGATCTTGGCAAGAAGGTAAGAGGAGGGCTGGGTCAGGGACAAAATTTTTGCAATTACTTGTGGTGGTGGGAGAAATGAAACTTCATGTTTCTTTGGAGGGGATGACCATTTGGAAGGGAAAAGGGTAGAAGAACTGAGATGAGATGGAAGACTAGAACTTGGAGGAGTGAAATCCACAATGGGGGCAGCAGTGAGAGACTAGAAAATTGAAACTCAGAACAAGATGGTGCTGCTTGGGGAATGGGAAGAGGATTGTGGGGTGGACAATGCTGAATTTTCCCATTGACCTGCAAAATATTCAACATCCTTAACCCATTCTTCAAGTTGGGGCAGCATCTCAACGATGTAACTGAGTTTCTCTTGTGGGCTGAAATAGCTTGGAGCAGGGCCTTCCCATGGACAAGGGACCCTAAATCCAATCTTGAATGCTTTCTCTTGATTCGTAGCCTAGGCCTACATCATACCTGCCTCCAATTTGTCTATCTTTAGCTACAGCTCTGCATTCTTGGGCATAAGATATCCCCCATAGCTGACATACTCTTGTTCTTCCATAACTACATAGTTTGGCTCATGTCCACACTGATCTGCATATTGCTCTTGTGAGTATGCCCATTGTTGATTTTCTTTATAACATGGGTCTGGAGGAGGTTGATAATAACCTGAGAATGAATTTTTTATGTTTGGAGGAGAGTATGGATTGTATGGTAGCTACTACAAATGTGAGTTCCACCATGGGAATGAAGCCATGATTGCACAACTTCATAGAATGGAAGAGGATGAGAGAGGTGGAAGAAGAATGGATGAAAATGGATGGGGAGAAGGTCTGCAACTCAGAGGATGGGTTGTTTGACCAGATGGAGTCACCAGATGTGTTGAAACATGCCTCCAGAGGCTGGATCTCAGCAATAACACATCAAACATGTTGAGATGAAGATGTAAAGCTCCTCAGTCTGGTCCGACATGGGCATGCCAAAACTGTTAGGTGGTCGCACGGTGGCTTAAGATTTGTTGTTGATAATGAGACACCTTGGAAATATGAGAAAAATCTAACCTCAGTGTCCCACAAGGCATGCCAAAAATGTTAGTGCAAAATCACAACACCCCTGAATGTTTGCAACTCGGTGGGTTGAGACTTTCAGTGTGATTACATAACATGGAGCATCTCTCAAAGCGTGGGACTTTGAAATCAAGAGAGCTCTCTGGATGAAGGTTGATTCCTATTCCTCTATTTAGGTGCACACATACAAATTTGTAGAGGATCTATCCTAAAATCTATTCTAACTTACCAAGGAGATAGGGTTAAGAAGATGCACAAAATTAAACCTAAACTAATAGAGGTGATGCACCAAAGGAATGTTGAACACCAGACTTTTCTATCAAACACAAACCATTAAAATGTAATACAACCACCATGCATAGATAACCAATATTGCAATGAAAGATCAAATAAAGGAAATAAACACAAGAGAGGGTTGAAATCATCCATAGACATGTATTATTGCTTCACAAACTGATACAAAACATTACAATGGCCAAAAGGCAAAAAAACTTGCATTATAGTCTTAATAGAAGGTTCGAACTCCACGAATTCATCTGCAAACTAGAGAAGAAGGGAGGGCACAAAACCAAAATGTCTAACCCTTTATAATGAGCCAAGCTCTTACCTTTATAGATGCAACGAAGAGAGGAGAAGAAAAGAGGTGGGAAACCTAGTTTGGAGCTCAACTACCAACCATCAATGCCCCTGTAAATCCTCCCACAATCTGTCAAGTCTACCACTCTATGTCTATTTGGCGTGTTGAAGAAGGAAGAACAACGGATCAAATCAAATCTGATCCGGTTGTTGAAGTAATCGGATCATATATTAATGGCATGAAGATTTTTTGCTATTTTTTACCCACCTAACCTTCTCAAAATTAGGGTTTCAGGCCTCCATGGTGTGGAGGAGGTCGAGATCTTTCCAACGGTGCAAAATTTGTTGAATTTTGAGCACTAGATCGAAAGTTATGTTCATTTGAATATTTAAATTAGATCCATACAAAAATGGTGGAAAACCAATTTTGCAAAATGGGTCCGTGGGCCCGAAATTCACTTTGCGCCTTTTGCACAAAAATTACAAAAATGCAAAAAATGCCCCACATCCCGCAAGCATGAAATTCACTTTTGCCAAAAAACCATCTTCGGGCCCGCCGGTCCACATTTTCCATTTGGGCAAAAAGTCTCCCTCAGACCCATCGGCCCGCTTTTGGCAAAGAATCCCTCCAAGGCCCGCCTTCCTACATGTAATTTAGACCTAACACGTGGCTTCTCTAGGTGTCGGCGGAGGTGTAGCTTACTTTTAAAATTTATGCCTTTTCAAACAAAATCCAAAAGGTTCAAACTACCTCTGGAGACCCACCTTCCCACTTTGACTTGAAACATGGCCACGTGTAGATTTGGTGCATGTTTAGGGACCACTTTCAGATTTTTCTTTTAAAGTTACACCGAAGAGACACATGGCT
This sequence comes from Taxus wallichiana var. yunnanensis, assembly GCA_018340775.1. NCBI lineage: Eukaryota > Viridiplantae > Streptophyta > Pinopsida > Cupressales > Taxaceae > Taxus > Taxus wallichiana. Next base: position 464,892,534 of record CM031242.1, on the reverse strand, counting down.
TCTTCCACGGCTTTTCTTTGTTTCTTTGTGTTTTTGGCTAAGTCCCTTTTGTTTGGTGGGGCCATATGTCTGACCTAGAACATGTGGAGGGTTGACGCGCATTTGGGACCTACTTCCAGACTTTACCTTTTGAATTTACATAGAGATGACATGTGGAGGCCTCCACCATCCCTTCCATACTTATTCAATTTAAGCAGCCAAATTTGTCCCCCTTTTTGAATTTTGGACATGTGGAAGCTCCGCGCTCACTTGAGACTGGCCCTTGGGCCACCCCTTTTGAATTTGCGTCATTGAGACACTTGGCACCCTCTGCTGACTCTCCCCCATCTTGACTTTTCAACTATTGACTCTGTCCCTTTTCGGACCTGGGACACATGGAAGGCCAACGCTAGTTTGGGAGACCCACTTTTAGATTTACCTTTGAAGATGTGCCGAAGCTAACACATGGTGCCTTCCACGAGTCTCGATACTTAGCCGATTTGGGCCAATGCCTTTCTCAAACCCTAGACATGTGGAAGCCTCACGCTCATTTGAGTCTCCACTTTAGGTCACGCCTTTGAATTTGCACTAATGAGACATGTGGATACTTCCATCGGTTATTTATACTTAGTAGATTAAACGGTCGGTTCTGTCCCTTTTTTCAAACCTGGGACACGTGGAGGCTTAGCACTTGTTTGAGTCTCCTCCCTTGGCTTCGACCCTTGAAGGTGCACCGTTGAGATATGTGGCACCTTCTACCGACACTCTTATACTTAACCAATTTAGGCTGCTACCATTTGAATTCTTTTGGACCATGTCCACGTGGAAGGTTAGCGCTACTTTGAGTCTCCACCTTGGATTCTTACTTTTAAATTGTCGAGATGACATGTGTTTCTTTCCACTCATTTGGAATTTTCAATGACTGACTCTATCCCTTTTCAAGCTTGGGACACATGGAAGCTTTGCACATTTTTGAGCTCTCCATTTTGAATTGCCCTTTTGGAATTGTGCCAACCTGACACGTGGTGCCTTCCACGAGTCTGTTGTTTGGCCCCAATTTGAATCGTATGTGGCTAAGTCCAAAAAATTTGAGCCTTTCCCTATTTTTATCCTGTGAGCCTCTGGTTTCTTTGAAATTGTTTGATCCTTTTCCAACCCTGCTCATCCATTATAGAGCCCTCCTGTAACCCGACTATTGGATTTGAAATGTGGGCTCACAATATTGAGCCGACCCTTTGATTTTCTTCTGTGCAGGGTCGTGTTTGATCAATTTTTCTAGGGGAAATTAGGATAACATTAACCATGGTATGTGAGATAGTTTATCCTAAAAATCCTTGGTATCATGAAATATACACTTTGGATACAAATCATGACCTTGTACTTTGGATAATTTTATGTTATGCACAAATAAATTAGTTTTGAATAATCTATTAGACAACCTTTATCATGTTGTAGATGTTGAAACCTCATACAACATCCTTCTCGTTCACCCATGGATACATGCCATGTAGCCATACCTTCCAAATTTCATAACTCGCATAAAGTTCCCTCACAATGACAAATAATTTACCTTGCTTGCAAATGCCAAACCATTTGAATATTGTAATCTCTTAGAGGTAAGATATAATCACACAACCTATTGTCCTTCGTAGATAGGTCTACTACTCCTCGTATCATACCTATCAAATATGAAAACCGTATAGACCCTAATACACTCTTACAATCTCAACCTTCTACATTACTAATCCCAAGTCCAACATACTATAAATAAGCGGACACCTACATGCCAATGCACATCACTCTAGCTTGTGCACCTATTAAAGCTCATGTACCTACTTATACGCTAGTTCTTACACTTACGCTACAGCATGTTTCCCCATTCACACTCGTGTGCCTACATCTACGATAATACGTACATCACTACTTTAGTGCATGTTGTGGGTCACGCTAGCATAACTAAGTGTGCACGCTAACATCACTTTTCAACTTTCCTCTAATCCTAAAACACAATAAATTATTTCAAAAGATAATTTTTTTGATACATACCATGCCATCGTCACTAGGAGCTCAACCAAAATCTCATACATGGTCTCGCACATGATGCCTACACCGGGATGACAAGCCATCTCTCTCACAACTCAAAGCAAAAATCTCACTTAGATGGAAAATACACTATAGTAGAAAAAATGACCAATGATTTTTGCAACCCTCCCACACTTCTACTTAAACCCTTCTCCTAACCACAATTGCACAAATTTTTGGCCTTGGTGCCCTTGCACCTAAATTTTTATGTCCATTCGTCTTCTCCTCGTATGCGTGATTCCTTCTCTCTCTCCTATCAAGCGATTGTCCACCACTTCGTTGTGTCACCCACCCCTTGAGGGGGCACTCCCTTGGTAATTATTTAGACTCACTAGGGCATCCAAAAGTCTTCACCAAGGAAAATCATGCAGTCCATCACACTTCTTCATCATTTGTTCACCATTTTACATGTATCTACTATCTTTAAAGCGTTATTACTCCGTAATAACACTTTAAAGAGGGGAAAATGTAGACACCCCAAAATAACCACTACACATTATAAACATTTAAAATCTTATTAAACCCATTGTTTCTCTTTAGAATTAATTTAATTAATTCTATTGCACCCTATCACCCCCTTAGCTAATTTTATTAGCTAATTTAATATCAAATTAATTAAATAAATCCACACATATCCACTTTCATATTTAAATAAATTAAATATCCTCACATCCTATCCACCTCCTCAACTCAAGTTGACTAAAAGTCATGACTAAAGCTAAAAATCATTATTAAAATCAAGAAGATATGTTTAAATTAACTCAAATCATGCATTTGAGTTAACTAAAGATATCTCCCAAGTCATGGCAATCCAAAATTAGTTCACATTCTTCCAAAATAAAATCATTCACGAAACTTTTTGGGTGAATGAAATAGAGGATATGGAATTAATGTTCAAAAACATGTGCAACCCATTTGCCAACCTAGTAATGACTCATCCATACAAATCTAGAACAACAGTTTAACTCTTCAATCAATCTGGAAACTCAACTAAACAACTTAGTCATGTTTAGTTATCTCCAAATAAAATCAATCTAAACTTATCTTGAGGATTCACCTTCCTCGGCTATAAATCAATGGTCTTTCCTTCACAAATCATCCACCAACAAGCTTGAGAGTTCATACTATTATTATGTCTAATTACTTGATGAATCAATCGGTCATACAATTATTCTTCCCATATCAAATCAAATCAGCCATCTTTATGCTCATAACTTGATCTATCTTTCACTCAAAATATTTCTTAGAGCATCCAAAAACTACAAAAGCTTTCAAATAAATCAGATCCAATAAAACATCACTCAACCCTATTCTTATAGTAAGATCCAATCTGAGGGGGCTTTGGATATTATCAAAGGAAGGTTTGTTGTACTTTTTTAAATTTATTTATTTATTTAATTTCCATGGTTTATAATAGGTAATTCATCATTTTTCTCCATAGTCATGAAATAGTTTCCCATCCCATTATATTGATATAGAATGTCTTCTCACCGTCATTCGAATTTTGAATGTATATTTCATCTTATTCTCAGGAAGGAGGTTATTCATTTGATATTTTATTGGAATGGTTACTTAAGACCAATCCATTTGTATCTCACCACCTACATTCTAAAAACAATTCTACTCAACAACATCCCATAAGAGGTGGGAATGTCAACCATCAATACGCTTATCTTCACCATGTCTTGTGCGGGAAGGAAACAAAAGCTACTTGTGCATCCTTGATTTGGATAATCAGATGGAATTCCTTGGTTTACATAGAGTAGAAATGGACGTAAGCATTGGTCAGGGTAAGACCAAGGAAATTTATAACTTTGGCAGGCATAACGTTTCAAAAACACCATAATCAATTATATAATTATTTATTTTATGACCTACAATCAACAATGTGAGGTAAAAGGGTTCTCTCTTTCCATAAGTGAATGGAATTGAAGCAATGAGGTTTCGAGATGGAGATGAGGTAGGGGTAGGAAGTAATCCTTTGGAGGTAGATGGAATGGATTTAGTCTTAGTAATTCCATTCTTGATACATTGTACTAGCTTATCAAACTGATCAGGATGGGTTTGTAAATATTCATATTCTGAAATTTGTACCTTATAATTCCTTACATGATCAATTATATTGAAGGAAGTGGACAAGGATGATTCAATATTTCTAGAAAAATTAACAAGGGAAGTAGACACTACTTTGGGAGTATAAACAACAAATTTAATAGGAGTACAAGAGGATTTAACAAGATTGGAAGAATATGATTTACCCGAGAGAGGAAGATGCAACCTTATATGTGTTAGAATATAACTTCTTCTTTTTAGAGGCCATAGAAGTAGGCAATGATGATCCTCTACTAGTTATTATTTTTGTTGAGTCATCACATGAGGATTTGGAGACTTTTTTAGAAATAGGAAAGGAATATTCTTTTTGTGCTTGTGAGAAATGAACATTTCACACAAGTAACTAGTCATATCAACTACAACTTCACCATATTACTCATAAAAATAATATTCAAAATAGCCAATATTTACATCTTCAACTTCTTCAATTTTTTGGACATTTCATTCTTCTTCTTCATGTGAAATATATACAATTTCTTCTTCATCATCATCTCGAGCTTCACAAGCTATATTGAGAGGTGGGAATTGTGAAGAAAGTCTCTTTAGAGAACCAAAATCCATTTCTTATTTTGAAAATTATACCTAGGCACATCCTTGTAGGGAGTACTATGAGAAAGTTGCTTCTTTAGAGAAATCACATTATTAACTAGTTTTTGCAGCAGTGGATTAGTAGTTCCCAAGCTATAAATTTGATCTTTATCTTTGCTTGATCCTCTCTTGATTTTTCTAGGACATGATAAAATCATCTTCAACTTCTACTTGTGAGATCTTAAGCCTCCTCCAAAGTGATTGGTTCAACTCTTCTCAAGATGAACCCAACTTCCAGTAATTGAGAATTTGTGAATAATCTTTGTTGATTGTCTTGATGGGCTTGACAGCTTTGAGAATCTTGTTGATCAATCTATTTAATTGAAATGTGAAATATCTTATAGCCTCATGAGGTTCTTTCTTCAAATATGACCACTTTGAATAAACAAAGCGTGAGCATCCTCATCTAATTTTAATATGGATTAAAATTCTAATTTCAACTTATCCTAATTGGTGATTTAGCTTCTTGGTAGATGATATAACTAATCATCAATAGCATCTTGTAATGATTCAAAGATCAATCAAACAAACACATCTTCATGTTTAACTCTCAACACACTCAAGGATGTAATGATAGTTGAATGTGCTCATTAAGATGTTGTTTTCCATCTCCTTTGAACTTAGGAAATTTCTTTCTTGACCCTTCAAGTAATTAATAAAGTGGAGGAGATGAAGCTAGTGGACTAGTAGTCTATCCCCAATGTACATATGCGAGCATCTTTGGAGGAAGAGCATTAAGTAGTTGTGGAGAGATGATATATGCAATTTGGTTAGGAAGAGGATTTTCAAGTGGGCCTTTAAGATAAATTTCATTAGCTTGTATTGGAATCCATATGGGATAAATTATGAAATCATCGTATTATTGTTTCTCGAATGTGGGATCTACAACAAAACTTTCTCAATCACCTCTTGTGTACATTCTATCCACCAATTTGTAGAAAGGGTAATTAACTCAAAACATAAAAACATATTTTCATATTGCAGGAGATGAATTTTAGTTTATATGATTTTTTTTTGAAAATATATTTTTAGGATTTTGTGGAACTATAGGGTGCAATAAAACAAAATATGCCCCATGGTGAGCTCAAAATTTATTGGTAAAATATTTTTTTGGGGACAAAATATGGGGTTTTTCAATGTTCGTAGGACTAGGTCTCTCTACTACTAAATGGGGTGACTCCCATTTATTGAAAAATAGAAATTATATACACTAATTGTAACCTTGGGGGTGGCCAAATACTAAAGAATGTACAAGAACACCCTTTCTATAACAAAAAAAATAGATTAGAGAGGGAGGATTTTGTAAGTAGAGAGGAGATAATTATAAGAAAAGAAGGGGGAAAGTGAGAGGGAGTTATTCCAATGAGAAAAATACAAATTTCATTAACCATTAATTTAGAATAGTTTTCCATCTCAATGAGAAGAAACATGAAAACATATGAAATCAAATAAGGAACATGAAACAATAACACAAATTGACACAAAGTTCAACCAATGATTCTCATTTCATTTCAGTAGGTACAAAGCCCTTGCTTCCTTACAAAACTTATTATAAAATGAAGGAAAATATTATGGAGAAATGGAAGAATACAACATGCTAAGGAGAGAAAATACTTATCCTTTGGAATGAAGAAGTCATTCCAATATATAGTATTCTTACATGTATTTTCATATTCCCATGTGACCTTTCATATTCCGAATTAAAATAAGACACTTTTCCTTATTTTAAGAAGAATACTTTTACAATAGAAGAATATGAAATCACTTAAGTGAATAAGATAAAATTAGAAAAAGTGCTCCCCAATGAAGAAATAGAAATCACTAAGTGAGCAAAGTCACTTTTTACAAAAATGTGATTTATTCATAAAGAAATAGAAGATGGGGAGAAGCAAGTAGGGAACAGAAGAAGAAACTATCCCTTGAGATGGAGATCTAGAAGATGAAGACCCTTGAATATGCTACACTTGAGGAACCTTTATATTTAACATAGGCATCTGAAAGAATGTGACAACATCCTTGACCTCACACTCACACATAATAAATGTGTTTTCCATAACATCAATCCATGAGTCGACTACTTCCAAGATTTTATTTCCTTATACAAACAAGTTTGGGAACTCTTTGGTTGCTTCAGAAATAGTGTTGTAAATTTTGGCCATCCTATTCGTTGAATCAACATTGACACATTGAGGATAAATATTTGATCCTTGATGTTTCTCATGAACTATTCCTTGATTTCTATAGTTTTTCTCATCTTGGAATTATTTTCATCAAGCAGTTGGCCACCCATGTCATGCAGATCAACACAAATTTCAGATTTTAGCATGTCATTCCTCTACAAGAGTGGAGAAAGATCATCGAATTTCTCTTTAAGAGTATTGATTCTCTATTCAATAGTTGGTACCCAATTTCTTGAAATATCATCTTATACTCATATAAAAACTCCTCTGGATAAAAGGACATTCTTGTCCAAGTTTGGAAAGGATCAAACATTAGGAATCAAATTATCCTAGTGATTTTTTTGGCATCAGTGTCTTCCAAAGTGTCTTTTATTTTCGAGTCAATATCTTAACATACTAATAAACTTTGTTGATCTCATAGATTAATTTGTAGCCATTTATCATAATACTTTCAACCCATGAATCCATAACCCTCCCATGATTATTGGATCATTTAACCTATTCCATGGTGTTATGATCAAGACTATTAATGGGAGAGATAGCCCAATCTAGAAGAAGAAGAATCATCCAAGTTAAAATGTTTTGATGTAATGAGAAAGAAAATGCACATGCTTCTCATGTTTCTCCTAAGTTTTCTTTCCTTTATTTTCTCTTTTAATCAATATTAAAATTGATTCTCTTAAGTTATGCATGTCCCCCTCATGAGTAGATTCTCCCATTGGAATTCTACTAAGATCATAATCAGCAAGGGTCATTTCTACCTAAGGTATTTCAACGCATGGATGTTCCATTTCCACTTTTTTTCAAGAAGCATCAAATATCAATCTAGAATTGGTTTTAGATTTCTTTGACGCTTTGATTTATTTAAAGACATTTTTATAATATCATAGTTAGGTGTGATGGCTTAGGTACTTGTTTGTTTCTTCTCTTCTATCAATGATGAGATCCAAGAGAAAGAAGGATGGGGAGAAGAAGAGGAAGATGATAAGGTTTGTAATGGTACAGGAGAAGGACAAGGGGAAGAATGAATGGGTGAATGGGGATGAATGATAGATGATGGTAAATGAGAAAGAGGAAGATTCCCATGAGGAGAATTCATAGGAAGGGAAAAGGATTGGTAGATGTCTTATTCTTGAACAATTGGGATGTCCTTTGTGGGAGAGATGGAAATTTCTCTTGGCTTAGGGAAGTTGCGGGGTTCCTTATTATAAGTGATTTTAAGATGAGAGATCTATGAATTCTTGGGATAAATGACCTTTTGAGGATTGTTTGATGTTGAAACATTGTTTTCAATAGCAAGTGACTTTAAACCCTTAATATAAACTTTAGTGCGAGAATTTCCTTCACCACTTTAGAGTCAAATCTTTTATTACGTAAAGTGAATTTTGATACTTTATTGAGGAACCATTTCTTATACCTCGTTAACACTACAGATGTGTGGTCCATGATATCACATATCTCCCTAATCAACCAATCAATAGGATTTAGCGTCTTATATTATATTTGTTTCATGAATTACAAATCAATCAAGTCCCTCCATCATCTACCAACCCTTTAGTTACCCATTCCACCCCGAAAGCCTTAATTTATTTAATATTCATCCTCATATAATCTCTTCATTTAACCTCATATCATCGGATCATCCCAAAAGTCTTCAATTTCATGTTGATGAGTGTCAATATAAGTAAATCTCATGTTATTCTTGAATAAATATTTGTTTCAAAGTTGGTTCTTTTGAAGTAAAACAGAGATATTGAAGAGGAAAATGGTTGAATCAATATTCTAAGAATATTTAGAATTATTACAACAATAAATTATGATATTTATGGGAAATTGTACACCTTTGAATTTTCTCTCCTTTAATCTAGCATGGACATTTCCCAATTGTCTATAAAGCTCAAGTAAACAAACTTGTCACTAACATACTTGAGAAGCTTGTAGGAATATCCTTCAAACCAATTATCTTGATATATGTGAAATTTTGGAAATTAATGAAGTAACTCCCGTACTTGATGACAATATCTCGAACATCTTTTGAAATCTTCAATGTAGTGTCACCTTCCAATGATCTTACTACAAATATGGTGAGAGCATTGTTGACTGTTTAAAATGTTATACACTTCCTTCATGAGTGATTTGAGTCACCACATATGAAATCATATAAAATTAACTTGTGGAAGCCACACTTAGCAAGGCATTATGTAGATTATCGCTAATAATTTGGGACCAATCTATACATTGCGGTCATTCACATATCATGTTCATGAATTAAACCATCCATGATTTGAATAATGTTTGAAATGTTATAAAATTCCTTCATGATTGATTTGAGTCACCAGATATGAAATCATATAAAATTAACTTGTGGAAGTCACACTCATTAAGGCATTATGTAGATTATCACTAATAATTTGGGACCAATCGATACATTGTGATCATCCACATATCACGTTCATGAATTGAACTATCCATGAATTGAATTATGTTTTCGTGGGGTCACCCATAACTTATCTTAATAGAAATATCATATCCAAAATTTCTTTGTGGAATTCAACTCTCACCAGATTCTTGGGAATATTTGGCGGTCCTCTTTTTTGAACTTTTAACCAAGAGTAGGATAGCATATTTTGGAGCTTGGAATCATAGTTATCCCATTCAACCAAAGCATATTTTTAGTTAAGACCATGAAAATTTCTTCCTTGGAATTCTATTTGTGATACCAATGTTAACTGGATCCATTTAGGCTAACAATATGCCATTGGTTGCTTTAATTTCACAACTAATGGGATTGTAATGGTTTGAGCATGTCAAAACTAGGTCAACACATTGAATGGATATAAAATATCCTATAGCCCTATACAAACCACATGAAATATTGTGTCTTCCATTTTAGTTCAGTTGTTATCCATCATCCTTACATGAAGATCACTGAAATCCATGAAGTCAACATTGCTATCTCCAACATTGGGCAAGTTAGTGACCAAGACAAAGATGGGTTCGTATCTAGAATATTTGAGCTTCATGATGTAAACAAAGTAGATAAAAGTGATGAACAAATGTCTTTGAGGGAAAATGGATATATGAAAGTTCCAAAATAGAGTTTTTATGTTTATTGGAGAAAAACACTTGGAAACCCTCTGATGTTGGGAAAAATAAATAATGTTATTTATCAAATGAGAAGACCATCAATGTGAAGGAACATGGAAGAGGAGTTTCTGAAAAAATATTCATGAAATTATGTTCGTATGATCATCAAATACGAGTGAAACCCTCTTGAGGCGTGTAGGTTTAACTAGGGCAAATTGGTTATGTGTGGAGAGATTCTAATTAGATTTTGGGAGAAAAACAATGAAAATTTTTCCACATGGTGGTTTCAAAATTATTTTGGGAGGATGGGAGGTGTTTTAAGTGATTTTGAAAGTGATTTTGAGATGGAAAACAAGTTTAAGTTCATAAACACATAACCTAAAACACACTTTATGATGATGTTGGGAATATATGAGTGTAGAAGTGCACTTTATGAGGTTCATGGGAGCACTTAGTACAAAAGCGCACTTAGAGGAGTGTATGGGAACAACTTAAATTTCCAAAGCATAATTTTCATGGTGAGTGGGAACAATGAACAATGATAGTACATTCCCAACACAAAATTAGAACAATAAATAGTGAAAGCACACTTTATGGGGTTCATAAGAATAGCGAATAGTAAATTCCATCCCTAACTTAAAAATAGAACATGAACAATGCACAACACTCCAAAATGCATGGGAAGGGTAACTTAAGCACATGAATAGTGCAAAAGCACACTCTCAACACAAAATTAGAACATGGGAAGTGCAAAAGCGGACCTAGGAGTGGTTCTAGGAACTAGAAGTTCAAAAGTGCATTCCCAACTCACAATTAGAACAATGAATAGTGAATTCCCTCCTCCTATATCAAAAATGGGAGTTTTATAGGGGTATAATGTATGATTTTGATTATAGAACAAACAAATAATCCATTACCACTATTTTAAAGAGCTAAAAATTCTTATAGTTTGAATTCTAGGCCAAAACAAATAAATGACCAAAATGATCACTAGGAGGTAATAAACACTTTTTTATCTTTTAGGAATATTGAGATAGCTAGGATCAAAACCAATTATTGATCATATAGATGACTCCATGATCCTCCATTTTGATACCATAAGGGATTATGTGTCCATCCGGAGCTCCCGTAATTTTCTATACAAGATCACTTCTTCATTGGGACCAAAACACCCTAGCACTTTGGAAAGGTTTTTATTCCTAGGAACATATACAATGCTCACTTAATTTAAATTTGAGTATAAAAGTGTGATATAAACTTTGAGAAATTTCTTGTGAATACACATAGGAAACTTGAAATCATACAAAACTCACACAAGACCATTCACAAGTTGACTCTCACAAAGGCGTAAAAATTGCTATATGGGTTGAATTTCTCAAAGGAGAAACAAGTTTATTTGGGGTTATCAAGCAAAATGAATACTAAAATTTTACATACCAATAATTGGATATTACTTTGGGAATTTTCTTGGGTTGAGTAGAGCATAAATGAGGCAAATCATGGACATTAGAATCTCATAGTTTTAAGTAGAACAATGCCTTATCCATTAGAAAAAATAGAGTTAAGGGAAATGAAAATGAAATGAAACCAATACACCACGCAAATAAAACACACCAACACACAATAGGAAATAGAAAATAATCACAAAACAAAAACAAATCTAACTCACCTATAGGATAGAGAGAGACAACCCACATTCATTTGTTATACAATTTCAATTATTCCTCATTGCGGGAAATTTTTAGAGGGGTTCCATCTAAATATGAAAAGAGAAAGTATTGTCTCCATAGAGATGCCTAATCTTGAATGGACATAGCCACAAAGAGTAAAATTTTCCATGGTTACCCTTTTGATCTCTTATTTTATCCCAAAGGAGGACCAAATTTCTTATCTAAAATTATCTCTTCCAAGATTTCTAATCAAAAACAATTTCACCTACATCTATTGCTCTTTGTTTCTATCAACCACCATGATTTTACCTCACTTAGCTTCTCTATATACAAAATTATTTTGTCCAAAGAATCTTGGAATTTTCCATCTTCTATTGACATTACCAACTATAAGGAGGGCAACTCAACTAAGATAGGTACCTAAACATTTATTCCATATAAAAATGAAATGGAAAATTCCAATATGCTTATTTAGAGTAATCTAGTTAGACCATAAGGCATCATATAGATTCTTATGCCAATTCCTCTGACTTTGATCCACCAACTTACATATGATTATCACAATATTATTATTGTCGATTCTTCTTGGCCATTACCCTATGGATAATAGTCAAATGGGAGAGAAATTTAAATTCCATGCTCATAAAAATCCATTCATCTCCATAAAAGAGAAATAATCAGCATTATTAGCAAAAATATTCTATGGGACACCGAAATAGATTAAAATGTACTCCTTGAGAAAAGTGAAAATGGTCTCTCGTGTTAGCATGCTTGATTGGGATAGCTTCAACCCAATTAATGTAGTAATCCAAGCTAATGAGCACATATGTGTGGCCTAAACTTGAATATGGCTTGAGAATACCTAAAAAATCCAAACCCCATTATTGGAAAGGTTCCTCGATTATTATGGGCGAGAGAGGAAGAGTAGCCAACTAAGGTCTACCAATAAATTGTTGGCATTTTTCACAATTGGTTACCCATTCTTGAGAATACCAAAACAAAGTGGGCCAATATTATATTCCTCTCATAATATTTTGACTCATGACCAAAGATGAGAAATGACCACTGCAGACTTGATCATGATAGTCTTTTAGCAACCTCTCATATTGTTCTTTGTCAACACATTGCAAGAAACAATTGTCTAGTCCTTCTTGTAGAGTATATGATTCTAGATTATATACCATGTTTCTTGTAAATTATGAGTTATATGTTATTTATCATTCAAATGAGATGGAGAATATGTGTGTGTGTGTGTGTGTGTGTGTGTGTGTGTGTGTGTGTGTGTGTGTTAAGAAGTGGATAATATTTGAATACCATTCGGAAGTAGTACTCACTAATAGTACTATAGGCAATTGATTGTCGATACATCACTTTGGAATCTGGTTTACTTCCTCATTTGAATCCACATTATTCTCAATAATTAGTTGACAAGCATTTTCCTCATAAAATGTTTTTTGGATGGATTTCAAGATCATATTTTTGAACTTTGGAAATATAGCTGCCTCTTTTGGATCCAAGATCTTGTCGAGTAAATAGTGAATTTATTGTGGTGTTAGGAACACATACAATTTTATGAGAATTTAGGATATAGAATATAAATTTTTTTGGCATCCTTGACAACTGTAAACACATTTTCACCACATTTTAATACTTAAACTCATGAATCTTCAGTGGATGACTCATGAATAATATTAGGTATTTAATATCTTCTTAATTTTTTTACACAAGAATAGCTAAGAGAGTATGCTCGGAAGCATAACAATATATGATAAAAAAATTATTTAAGTCTATGCACACCAATGTGGGAGCATGAGCAATATATTTCTTTAAATCACTCTTAAATTCATTATTCCAACCAAAATATCCTTGGTGTTTCATCATATCCATTATATGTTTAGTCAATTTCAAAAAATCAAGAACAAAGTGATGGATAAAATTAACCATATCAAATACAAGTGAACACTTGGTTTACTTGTTGGAAAATAGAGTTTCTGAATAGCCTCCACATGTTGAGGATCAAGTTTAGTACTTTCCTTGTTCACAATATGCTCAAGGTGTTTCCCCTCGAGTCACTTCAAATACTAATTTTTGAGATTCAAGCAATTCCATGTCCTTTGATGGATTAGGACCTGCTTTAGATGTTTCAAATGATTACCCCACTTCTTTGAGTAAACCACAAGGTCATCAAGGTATACCATTATACACTTGTTCTTTCAGTCCTTAATGATAAGTCCATGGCTCTCTAGAAAGTGGTTCCTACATTGATGAGGCCAAATTTCATACGCTTGTATACAAATATTCCCAAGGAGTTGTGAATGTAATATTATGCTAATCCTCTGAAGCTACTTCAATATGGTTGCACCTAGAAAATACATCAAGCATAGAAAAATCTAAGAGTTGGTAACTACCTGGTAGAATTTGGTCCATGATAGACATTAGATTGTTATCTTTAGTAAGGCTTGATTTAGATTCCTAAAATTAAATCTCACCACTTTTCTTATGGACCGAACTATATTTCCACCCAAGTGGAATGATGGATAGGAGAGATAATACATGCATTCAACATGTTGAGCACATATTCTTGGATGGTCCCAAATATTTTGTGGTTATTTTACCTATGATTTTTAAAAATGGTTCTACCCCTGGTTTTGAAAGGGATATAATGTTGCATTTCTTTCATAGGAGTAAGCCAAGACATCTAATTAATTTTTCAAAAGCTAGATAAAACATTTGTGTTCTTCACGGGGGAATCATTTACCAATATTAACCAACCTTGGCTACTTTGTTGTTCCAATATAAATCTTCTCATGTTTAGCGGAACTATGAGGAGACTCCTTGGCCTTATATTTTACAAATTCATCATGTATATCAAAAGTATCTTCTAAAGATACCTTGCCCTTTAGGATTTTTCACCTTTCAATTTGATAACACCATATTCATATATTTCTTCAATCTTATTTTTTTATTTTTTTGTAAAATAGATTCTCTATATGGAGCATTAACTATGTCATAATAAAGGTTGTTGAACTTTTCTTTTTAGTTTAAGAAAGACAAAACATGATTGTCATCTTTGAAAACTTACCTTTTTTTGCATTATCGGCACACTAGGTCCTGAAACCATCTCAATTAAATAATTGTGTTCCCAAATGAAGGATGAGGAATGAACAAGGACGTTAAAACAACCAGATAATCCACCTTCTCATTTTTCTCTAGTGGGACTTTTTGAATAGAAAAGGATTCAAACTATTCTATACAATCCATACTCTTTTTCTATAGGTCTTCACTTGTAATTGGTTCTTGACTTGTTTAACAATCATTTTCACATCCCCAAAAAAGTGTAAATTTTTATTCCCATCTCTTCCATAGCTCTCATACCAAACAATATGGATTCCTACTCGGTAGTGTTATTTATGTTTGAAAACTAAAATTTATATGGGAGATGAAATAATTGACTGAAGGGGAAGTATGCATAATGCAAACACTAGATATAGAAATAGAAAAACTACCATCAAATTATAGAGTCCATAGATCATTTGCTTCTTCCTCCATCAAGGTAGGTAACTCATCATTTTTCTTTATAGTCATGAATTAGCTTCCCATCTCATTATCTCGATATAAAATGTTTTCTCATGGGTCATTTAAATTTTGAATAATATATTTCATCTTCTTCTTAGGAAGGATCATCTTCATTTGACCTTTGATTAAAATGGTTATATGAGATTAATCCGTTTATATCTCACCACCTACATCCCAATAGAAGCTTCTACCTAAAGAAATCTCATAAAGATGTGGGAATTTCAACCTCCAATATGGTTATTTTCACTTTCTTATCTAGGAAGGCAACAAGATCTACTTGTGCATCCTTGATTTGGCCAACAAAAGGGACTTCCTTTATTTCCATAGAGTAGAAAAATTGCTAAGTATGGATCAAGGTGATTTTTAACCCTTATTAAATTTTAGGCCAATTTAGTTAGGTTTTAGAATAGATTTGAGTTGATTACAAATCTTACAAAGATGTTATAATAGAAATACTAACTCATATTTGAAATTCAGATCTAATAGAAAGAATTAGCCTACACCAATCAACCTAACATGCAATTGAAATTTCAAAACAAATGTATGGAGGTGCTTAGCTGATTTCAGATGACTTTTGGAGATATATGGGACTGCGTAATAGTGAAATTAGGAGATTTGAACCTAAATGACCTTGAAAATTGGAACTATGACTATGAATCCACATGGGTTGAGGCCATACCAAAATTTTAGAATTGTATTATGTAAACCTAAGCTAATTGTATAGTTTGAACCTAACTTGATTCAACTTCTATAACTTTTTTTGGTGCTCACCTTCCGGGATTTTTGTTGTTGTCAAACCCTAGTTATTACACATACAATGAGGCTCTATGTATGGAATTATTATCATGCATCAAACCCTATCCATGGATAAATATTCCTTCAAAAAAACATTAGAAGGGTTTTGAGAACTCCCATATTGGAACTACTCAAGAGTCTTTAAACTACACGTCATTCTCCACCTAGCATGTGATATCTAGATAAATCAATAAAATTTGGCATTTTCTTTGACCATTCTTGATTTTACTTTTATCTTGCTAAAGTACTTGGAGAGAGGATGTTTGTAGATTAGAGATATGGTCTTAACCTGATTTGTAGCTTCAGACTAGATGTGGGTGCTGCATTAATGACTTCATATGTGACAATGAAATATTTAGGGAGCTTTAGATGCCTTTTGCAAGTGTATGAAGTGAGTGTTCTAGTGCATTTCCTTAGGATTTCCATGGTTATAAAATGAGGTAGTGTTTACTTGTTTATATAGGGTTCTATAGATGATTTATCTAAGAAAGGCCAACCCAAATGAAGTATAAGACCCAAAAAAAGATGTCAATTTGAAATCGAGTTGGAAGACAATGTCGGTCCAAAACCATACAGAAGGGTTAAAACTAGATATAAATTCCTAACCAAATTGTATGATCTTGAATGGGAGTAGGAAATATGCCAAGTTAATTTTAGAGTTGGTAAATTGATGTCTTTCTACTATTTTATGCATTTTATTCTCAAAATATGTCAACATGTTAGTGTGCAAGGATAAACAAGCTAAAAATGGACCTCAAAAAGTGATAAGTGGGAATGGAGAATTTGTATTTATCATAATAAGAGTGCATAGTCAAATCAAGGTTTTCCAAAGTGTAAATTACCAAATTTGAGTGTCTACATTTTCCCCCTTTAAGTATGAAATTGAAAATTACATGCTTAAAGGAAATTGTACCTGAGTGTGTAAACACACATTTTCTTTTTCTTGAATGTTTGTTTTGTAGTTGCATTGTTGTGCTTGGTGTTGGCATGCTCCATGATGAAACCTGCAACATAGAGTGTAGTCAATTTCCATGATAGATAATTGACTATAACTCAAATAAAACATAACATAAAATATCTTACATTTGCATATATATGTGAAGTAAAAATATGTAAACAAGGAAATAATACACATGTTTACTCATGATTTGATTTTTATTGGAGTTTGTATTACTTGAACTTTTTGTTGAAGGATTGGGGTGATCAATCCCCAATTTGTGCCAAGGAGAAACCAGAGTGTTAGGTGCATGCAACCTAACACAGAAATGTGCAAGAGAGAGAAGAAGAAAGAGGTACAAATGCACCCCTACAAAGGAATAAGACCATGAACAAAATTTATTTAACAACTTTTATATCTTCCCCTTTAAGTTTAATAGGAGAGTAATCCTTCCCAAAAAACCATTATCTACTTTTCTACATTCTATAACCCCATGAATCACACCACTACAAATGGATCTAGACCTGATTTTGCAAATAAGGACATACAATAAAAAAATAGAATATGTGACCCCAAAATTTCCCTATATGCCAAACATCTTAGTGTAAGCTAAATAAATTTGAAATATGTTAACAACATTGAAACTATGAAGGAGATCCATGCCCCAAGATTCTTGAAACTAATCTTGAAGCTAAGTGTTGATGCAAAGAAGGAATGAAAAATTTCATGCCCCATGTAATATCTAATTATTATTTGGATGTGAAAATTTTAGAAAACCTATATACATAGGTGAAAATCTGAAAATGCTACAAAAACTTGCTGAAATTACCCTTAGTCAAAAATTTGTGTGGGGTTAGGAACCGTACTATACGGTTCGACCAAAGTGTACAATTTTGACCTGTGTTATTTTGCCAAAATTATTTGTATATGAATGCATTTATAGGTTCTTGTACCTTGTTTGTACTTGTATTTTCCCCATAATGTTATTTGTATATGTTAAAAATGTAGAATAAACCTAGATAGATACCCCCTCTTTTGAAGCATGTGTGAAAATCATGTTGAGAATGTGGCTCAAAAGAAATATGTGTGTACTATTAAAGAGATGTTTGAGAAGATATATAGAGTGTGAATAGGTGGCATCCTTAGATAACTTGTACCTATAAAAGTAAAGGTGTTTTACATACTAGAAACCAGGGTTCACAACAAAAATAATGCTAGTGATAAACAACAATATAGTAGAAACTAAAGGAACTAGTATAAAAACACATGTAGGAGAAAACAAGAATATCTTCAATACATATAATTGTAAAAAATGACATGCAAAAGGCTTGGAGCATGCAAACATGAGACACCCATGATGCAACAAGATAATCAAATCACTTAGTGCTAAAACAATACCAAGCATTTGTAAACAATATATGCATGATGCTGCAAACATGGGACACCCACGGTGTCACAAAACAATAAAGGCACTTAGGCCATAATCAATGAAGAAAACAATTAGTAACACACACGACTAGCAAACATGTACAACAACTAAGATGATAAAAATGTGATTTAAAAAATGGAAATAATAAGCAATAGATATCAACGTTGCACAAGACACATGTGTTAGTCTAAAAAAGTAAAAGTACACAATGTATATTATTGATCACAAATGAGAAAGTTCAAATGAACTATAATAGAACAATAACACATGTTGAATGTGGAGGCATTGCCCCCAATGATGAGAATGTAAGGAAACATGATTTTCCTATAAGCATGTACCATTTTATACATCTTGCATCCAATTCAATATACTTAGTGAATGCATGCATGTAAAGAAATAAAGCATGTTAACTATCAAACTAAAGTGATGAATAATCATGTGTAATGTAAAGTGTTAATCGATGCAAGTAATATGCACATCTCTTGATTTTATATTTTTGTAAATATTTGAATGTTTTTGTATTATTTCAATACATAGTATGTACAAAATATGTATAACAAGAGATCTATCCAATGAAAACCTTCTAAAGGTGAATAATTTGCCACATAAGATGGAAATTTAGGCCTTAGTGGTGATGCAAACTCTAGTGGGATTGTTGTAGTAACATATTCCAAAGAAGGTTTAGTAGATGTAGCACTAGCATGCACATAATGATGCCAATGATATGGACTAGAGGAACATTTTTTTCACCCACTAGGAGGATATCAAGAAGCTATGGGGGTGGTATGTGTACTAGAGGATCAATGTAGGACTCGAGGGAGTGAGAGCAGTGAGAAATAGTGAAAGGGATTGTAATCCTATGAGGATACCTAGATTAATGAGATGTAGAGTGTGCAACTGAAGGCCTATTGAGATACCTAAGAGGACCAACACTAGGAGAGGAAGTGTGTACAACAAAGGGCCTAGAGAATCCATATAATTATCAATAGAGTGTAGGATTACTATCCTAGGAAGTAACATAGAAGTGTTAGGGCAATGGGAGACATTGTGCACAACCAAAGATCTATTCATAGAAGGACTAGGAGGATGGACTGTAGAAGGGAACTAGGCATGATAAGATATGTATACTTGAAGGGAATACCTCTAATGTTGATAACTTTTTATTGTTGATGAACTTAACACATTGATTTATAACCAAGGGAATGACCTTAAGGGTATGTAGCCAAGGGAGACCTAACCACTAGGGAACCAAAATTGAGAGTGAAGTAACTAAAATGAGATTGATGTAGTAATATTAACAACAGTGATTGTTAGAGTGATGCGTCAGTAGTGAGGATTTGTATCAAGTGCAATATTATGCGTATAAATGCCCTAATATTGAAGTATTATGAGAGAAAAAACATTTTCCTTATTATGTGGATTGACCAAAGCACCTTATATGGGTTTGTGATTAATATAAAGAGGAATGGATAATGTATCTGAAATAAGTGTAGTATCGATATCAAAGCCATCAAAAGTGATGATGGGAGAGAAAAATAGTGTATGATTAATTATGTCAATCATTACATCCAAGGGGTGATCATAAGAGGATGATGGAGGCACTGCACAATAAGAATTATGTACATCGAAGAATATTTTGTAGTGTCATGATTAGGAAGTGGATCATTTAAAATTTTCATCTTAGAGTTATCATTTATTGGATTTGAAGATTCAATAGACTCATCCCATTCAATATCTTGAGAATTAATAATATCTTGAATAATGTGATGAATCTTTAAGCAACTTTCGTGGAGTGATCGAAACATCGATGATAATCATAATGGGAATTGGAATTGAAATTCTTACCTTGAGGTATACTCATATTAACCTCAAATAGTGGAGGTAGAGATATGATATTGCACTTAAGCAATTGTTTCAAGATAATGTTAGGGCTTGGAAAGTGAGTAAATTAATGACATACGAGATGTGATTGTAGCTTAACAAGTTGTGAGATGACATTAACAATGTCTTTATAAGTATATTTTACATCATTAGGCTTGATTTTGAATGTGATTTTTCTATAAAACTTAGCAATAGAGAGGAGAGATAAAAATGTAATTGAATTTATTCATATGTAACAATTTAGCCACCCTCTTTCAAGGTGTGGAATAGATGGTCGAAAGATCTATACTTGTCACACATGACCAAATCTTGCAAAGGGGCTTATAATCTCTGTATTATGGAAATTAAATATGTTGAATTATAATTTAAATGAAATAATCCTTAAGTGAACTAGATGACATAATATTCTATCAATCTAAATAAAAATTAATAAGGATAATGGGTGACCTCCAATTTTCCCCCAAAGATCAACCAACAATTGGAAACCAAATATATTATGAAAACTTGAAATTTTAAACGAGATGACATAATTTTATCCGTTTGGGCTCAAAATAACCATGAAGAGGTAGAATGTGTGGCCTCCCATTCTCATGCAATGTAAAAACAATTGGAAATGTAAAAAAATTAGATGTAAAGAAACCAATAATGAACTTATTGAAAAAAATCTTGGACTAAAATTAGTCCAAATTTAATGAATTTTTCTTCCACTGTGAGTTAAAATTAATAGGGAGAATGGGTGGCCCCATTATACCTCATACTTCAATTAAATAAAAAATTTAAACCAATAATGAAATTATTGGAGACCAAGAACTCATGTTGAAAACCAATAATAACATTTTTGAATACAAAAATTTAGATGTGAAGAAATCAATAATGAGCTTCTTGAAAAAGTTCTTAGACTAAAATGTTTCCAAATTTAATGAAATGATGGTTAAGAGTGGAAATTTTATTTAAATGTAGGGTTAATCGTGGTTCATATCTACCTTATTGTCACTATTTTTCTCTTCTTATTATTATCTCATGGGAAGTTGCCCTTGTTTCTCTTTTTATCACCACACTTATCCATTTTTAGTTTTCTTCTACACACACACACCAAAAATCAATAGCGATGATCTAAATCTCATAAAATTTGTCCCATTAGGTTTGCCAAAACTATTAGAGGTCAAAAGTGCACCCTATATTTGATCATGAAAGATCAAATACTTTTTCTCAACATGGAAGTGTCTCCAAGTGTGGGAGTTACGTCTTTAGATAGACCTCTGAGATGGCCGGTTCCTCAATTTTATGGATTAGGATAATCCACATAACACATACTACTCTAATGCTAAAACTACTTCTATAGATAACCTACATTAACACATCTAAGAGGCTAGGGAGAGAGAGGAGGAAAGGGATGCAAGAGTAAATCCTAAGCTAAAAGGGGCATGATAGTTCCAAGATGAAAGGTGGAACTCCTTCAATCATAAATGACACAAATGCAAGTTTGTAAAATGAAATCATGAAGATGCACATATTTTTAACACAAGTAACTGAAAGAATACAAAATATGCAAGAGGACAAAGGTATTCATGCCAAATAAATAGCGTTTAAAGGAAAGAAAGAAACCACACTTGCATTAATTGATGTTTAATAGTTTACATATAGAAAGCGAGCCAAGGGAACCTTCCACTCATGAGTTGCAGAGGTAGAAAACATGAAGTTTGAGTTCACAAGCATGCAAATTCAAAAAAAAAAAGGAATAAAATAGGAGAATAACCCTATATTGTGCATGAGAGCTTAAATTTATATAACTCATGGGGAAAGAGAGATAAATAGAAGAGGAAAGGAAGGACTGCCACGTTGGAGTACAAATCCCTGAAAATTTGCTAAACAAGCATGGACACCATGATTTTTGCAGTTTTGACTTGTAGTACAAGCATAGGTGCCATCTGAAAAGAGATAACTACCACATCGCGGTGCCTTAATTCAATCACATGCCATCAAACTAAATAGTAAGATGTCATACTTCATTAAATTTTGGTGGTTGAGGTGGTTGGTCATTTGGTTCATAAATAGGCACAAATTTCATTTGAGCCTTCCGCAGATTTTAATGGTTCTATAACTTTATGTGGCCTCCTATATTCCTTGAGTGATGAGCGGACTTTCCTTATTATACATTGCTTGAATGTTTTTCCTTAGCCATTCAATGCTCTTTCTTATGTTGCAAATATCTTTCCTTCTTCCATTGCATAATAATTTTCCCACAACTTGGTTCCTTCATTCCGCAAACCTTGAGAACCCACGGAACAATATGGTTTGTGAAACTCATGGTACAATAATTTAGTGTTTCACGGTTTCCAACCTTAGTTGTTACAACTTTTATTTTCCTTGTTGCATGGTACCTAATAGAACTCCTTCTACATCTCAACTCTTTATTTGGAAGACTTCATCCTTTGTTCTATGGAATTGAAAACTCTATGGAATGTTATGTGTTATGAGTATGTGTGACACTTGTGCTTCTCCATTCCAAAGCACTAAGCTTATCAATTTTTTTCTCACTCATGGACCCTATCCTTAGCTAATTTTATAAATTTTATGGGTGAGAAACACCTCGACGATCTAATATTATTTTGACCCACGAGATATTGATTGGTTCCACGTATAGTATTGACTTCCTTAGTGTTGCAAAATACTATAAACTTACAAAGCACTACCCATATCAAAACATACATAAGTCCCAAGCACTTGATGCCTTTATTTGACTAATTAGGAGAACCCGCAGAACACTACATTTTCACACTCCATGGAATATTGACTTGGTGTCATGTAGCTTTTCTGATCAAAATTTGTCTAAGTACTAACTTAGATAAGTTGTTCAAAATCACATGGGGTGAAATTTTGGACAACAATTTGGCGACCTCCAGGGGACATCTTCCATCTAGATGATGAAGACCAAGTAGCCTTAAAGCATCCATTGGGCATGGATTCAAGCATACACCTTGAAGAAAATTGGTCTCAACCATGAAAAACATGTCTCCTAGATATGCATGAACTTATCACTACACTAAAATCGACCTATGGAGTTGCGAGGGCTGCTTCCAAAAACTATGTACAAAAAGGAATATCATACGCTTTTAAGTGAAACATACAAAGAGTGCATAAACACTTATTACAAACAAATATGACCACCATGAGATTGAGGGAAGGACACTCAACCAGTGATCAACATGCAAAAAAGGAGGGGAACTCCAAAACAAAACACAAAACAAACAAGTATTTACAAGATGCAATATACAGACTTAATGGAAATTTTTAAGATGAATCCCATTGACTGGGATTTGCAATGATTATCCATCAAGATTGGATAACTCAAAATATTTGGCCTCTTTATAGGAAGTGATGATGTATGGTCCACTCCAAAGTGCATCAAACTTGGAGTTCCACCCTAGTTTAAATCTATCTACATCCCATTTCAGGACTAGGTCTCCTACTTTGAAAACCTTACCTTTGGATTTCTTTTCAAACCATTATTTGGTTGATTGTCGATGCTCTTCTAACTTGAACATGGCAGATTACCTTAATTCTTCAAGTTCAACCAACTCCACCATTTTTATTTCTCTTTGATCTTCACCCTCAAATTTTAATTTTGGGCTAGCTCTAATGAAGGGAACTCCAGAGATAAAGGAAGCCTAGATTCTCTACCATATATAAGTTTGAAAGGAGAATTGTTAATTGCCTTTTTGATGTAATTCTATCATCCCAAAGAGAATTTCTCACCTTTGTATTACATTACCTTTGGTTGATCTCCATTGTTATTTTCATGATTCTGATCAGGTTATTATTAGTAGAATTTTCCAAACCATTACCTTGAGGGTAGTAATTAGAAGAATTCTTCAAGTATATTCCAAGTCTAAGAGCCCAATCAAAATTTTAAATCCTATAAATGCTTTTACATTATCAAAAATGATGGTTTGGGAACCCCAAACCTTATCACAATGTCTTCAAGAAAATCAAGGATGATTGACTCAATAGCCTCCTTGAGTGGTATGGCCTCGATCCACCTAGTAAAATAATTAGTTGTTGTCAAAACCCATTTATGACCTACGTTTGATGGAGGATTAATAATACCTATGAATTCAAGTCCCCATTGATAAAAAGGTTCATCCTCTTGAATAGGATGAAGTGGAAGGGCATCCATTCTCCTTTTGCCATTTAAAAAGGCACATTCTCTACATTTTATAACCTATTGATGTGCATTCACGAACAATTTGGGCCAAAAGTATCTCGCCTTCATGATTTTCATTTTCATGGCATTGAAGAGAATTTTTCTACAAAGAAACCATTGTGGAATTTTTCCGGTAATTTTTGAGATTTTTCACCCTCAATGCACCTCAACAAGACACCATTTAGGTTGTTTTGGAAAAAAATCCAAAAATCGATGCATAAGGCATTGATTGTAACTTGAGATGTCTTCTTTTTTCTTTACTCAAACCAGGAGGGTAGCCACCAGTTGCCAAGAATGTTTTCATGTCCTTGATCCATCTGTTGTGGCTAGGTTGACTTGTCATGTTTTGTAGAAATTGTGTGTTGGGTGGAATTAGAAAATTTTGTAGATCTTCACCCCGAGGAGCCTCTAATTTATATGGATGCTCTGCAGTTTGATCTATTCTTCTTCCATGAATAAGGAATATTTTTATTAACCTAGGCATCAAAGGTAATTTTTTCACATATTCCCCTTCCTCTAACTAATTTTTGGCTTTAATGGTCACATCATATTCCATAAGTTTGGTTACCCATCTGACTTTCTTCTTACTTGATTTCTACTCCCATGATGAAGTCTCTCACACTAGGATGTGAGACTAAAACTTTGATGTGGCTAGCGAAAAGCATGCTCTTGAATTTCTTAAGAGCTCTCATGATGGAAAATACCTGCTTCTCAATGTGACTATATTTTACCTCATAATCCTTCAATGTTTGATTGAAGAACGTAATTGGTTTCTCCAATCCTTCATATTTTTTTGTGTTAGAATTGCGGCAACGTTGTTATTAGCCCCATATGCATAAAGTATGAAATCCTTTGAATAATTGGAATTAATAAGCATGGGATCTTGAGTAACACCTGTTCGATCTTGGTGAAGCCTTATTTTCCTTCTATGGTCCATTTGAAAGTCGCATCCTTCTTGAGAATCAAAGTGATAGGCCTGACTAGTCCCACTAAAATTAGGAATGAATTTCCTAACAAAGTTTATCTTGCCCAAGAAATATTGTAGCACCTTATTTTGAGTTGGAAATGAGAGAGGAAGGATGGCATATATTCTTTTAGGGTCAATGGAAATGCCATATTTTGAAACAATATGACCCAAAAGCTTGCCCTATGAAACTGCAAAAAATAAACTTCTTAGGGTTTAAAGATTACACAAACTCTCTACTCCTTTTAAATATTTTCTCAAGATGATGATGTGATCCCTACTCTCCTTTGAGGAAAAAATGATATCATCCAATAGGTGAGGATAAAATCATCTATGTATTTTTTAAACTAATATCCATTGCTCTTTGAAATGTGGCACCTCTTTGTTAGTGCAAAATCACAACACCCCCGAATGTCCTGATTGTGAAGTGGGGCATTCGGTGTGATTGTACAACATGGGACCATCTCTCAAGCTATGGGACTTGCAAACCTGAGATGGCCCTCCGGAGAAATATAGTTCTTGCCTCCTAATCTACCTACCACTAGCTACTCCAGTGCAAACAAAGTCTAACTAATCCTAATCTAACCATTCCAAGGGGATAGAGAGAAAGAGAGAGGGTGAAAGAGCCTACACTAAGTAGTGATACACCAGAAAGGGAAGTGCAAGATATTTTGTTGAGAGAGAATGAAATAGGGAAAAGGAAAATGAGGGAGGTCAGACATAAGTGACACAGACCCAGATCCAGATCTACCATAAAAACTCCATGAAGCACGATGTCCTACACCTGCAAACGTGAAATACATGCACAGGGAGAAAACACAAGATAGAGAGGCACAAAGAAACAACATAACAATGTTAAGGGTTGAAAGACGCCACGAAACAAGGTTTTATTGCTCTATAAGGTGCACAGACTATTACATGCGGTGCTCAGAGGCACAAATACATTCTCCATGTCGGAGAAGGCCTACAACTCAAATGGAGTTAGGAAATGACTTTGACAGAGTTTCCCTACACCCAAAATGTCTCTCCTTCTCAAAATGAGAAGTGTTACAATATATAGAAAGAATAAGAGAGAGAGAGAGGAAAATTTTGAATCCTACTTCAACCACCTTGAGATACACATTGAATCCTGCTTTGAAATCTCAACCACCATTAATCAATGCCCCTCTCAAATCTACCTACAATCTATCGATTCTGGTTCCCTATGTCCATTTGGCATGTTGAGGAAGAAGAACGGTGGATAAAATCAAATCCGAGTGGTTGAGGCAATCGGATCCTTCATTAATGGCCTAAGAGACACTTTCCTAATTTTCACCCACAAAATCTTGCTAAAAATAGTATTTTATGCTTCCATGGCATAGAGGTGTTGAGACATTTTCAAAAAGTCTTCTCCCACCCAAATCTGAGTTTCCAGTCAAAATATATGGCCATTTGAAGTTTAGGGTCGTGGGCGCACAATATTTGAATGAGTCTATATGTACCAAGTCCACGTGGTAGCCCTGCGCTTGTTTGAGTTTTTCCCCTATCCCTCACTCTTGAAATTTCACCCATGAGACATGTGGTGGCTTCTGTAGGATCCTTGGGCTCCTTTATATTTTCCCCTTAGTCTTTTTGCTTGGTGGGGCTAAAATCTCGACCACTGGACACGTGGAGACTTGGCGCTTGTCTGAAAACTACCTCCAGACTCTACCTTTGAAGTAGCATTGCGTTGACACTTGGCTCCCTCCACTTACCTACCTTTGATTTGAATATTCAACCCCCAAACTCTATCCCTTTTAGACTTGGGACACGTGGTGAGACCATGCTCGTTTGGGTCTCCACTCTTTGACTCCCATTTGAGACTGCCATTGATGCTGACACATGAGTTTCCTTCCACTTGTTCGGACTTTTCAATGACCGGCTCTATTTTTTTAGGCCTTGAGACACATGGAAGATTTGTGCTCATCTGGGATTGCCTTTTCTTTTCCCCTTGAAGGTGCGTCATTTGAACATGTGGAGGATTCCACCGGTCCACTAAACTTAATTGTTTTGGGCCCAAAATTCACCCTTTTTTACTCTAGGACACATGGAATCCTGGCGCTTGTTTGAGCTTGATTTTTGGATTTAACCTTTGGAGGTGCACCGCTTGGACACTTGGCAGCTTCCACCAACACATTTATACTTAGCCAATTTTGGGGCTCATTCCTGAATCATTTACGAGCCCAAAGACTTCAAGCCTTCGTTGTTTCTTTTCCCTTTGAGCCTTTGGTTTATTTGACACTGTCTTCTCTTCCTAGACCCTACTATTCCATTTTAGAGTCCTCCTACAACTTTGTTTGTTGGATTTGAAGTGTGGGTTCATTCGACAGAGCCATCCTTTTGATTTCTTCTTGTGCAGGGTCATTTTTGCCTCCTTTGGGCCTCTGGTTTCTTTGTGTCATTCAGACTCATTTTTTACCCTGCATTCCTTGAGTCGAGCTCACCTGTCCCCTTTATTTTCATTCTGGAATGTGAGCTCACAAGTTAGAATCATCCCCTTCATATTTTCTTTATGTGTGGGTCTTGTTTGACCAAAATTTTCCAAGGGAAAATTTGGGATAACAATTTGGCGACTCACGGGGACATCTGCCTGCTAGATGAAGAGACTAGTAGCCTTGAAGCATCCATTGGGCATGGATTCATGAATGATAGCTTAATACTGACCCTTCATTGAAATGGACTCCCTGACTGCTTACACTTTCTATGTTCTGCACGACCTGAGAGCACCACACATCTTACACTCTCAATTTTCATAAGAAATTTTGGAACAAGACTTCTGAGAGTAGAAAATTGTTTGACACTGGGGCTTTCATTTGTCCCTGAAATGGATTGTAGGCATGTTAAACTACATGGTGATACAACCTTGAAGCAAAAAACACAACAACAACACTACTATGTACAAAGATCAAATCATACATGCCTCAAATGAGACATGCAGAGTGTGTGAAAGCACTTCTTATCTTTGAAAGAAAATCTCTCCTAATCCTAAACTAATTAGAAAGAAAAGGGACTCAAAAAATCCTACAAATGGCGGAAGGGAGAAGTAGCTTCCCTTTCTCAATAGAGGCATTCATGCAAATGATTTGACACTGAATATGGCTGCATGTATGAGTGAAAAACTGACAATAAGTCGGTCCTCCACCCAGATCATCAAGGTGTCAGTTGGAAACAAGATAGATGCCTCTTTTAGTTGCTCTTCATTTTTATTAAAGAGGCATTACAGCTGATCCTTGGTACTTTGGAGCTCATCCTCATGCTTAGAAGCAAGCATGATTTCTTTGTGGCTTTTCCTTGGCTCCAATGAAGCCAAGTACCTGATTGGGCATGGTCTGATCCTTTGAATTTTCCCACTGCTCTGATCCTTAACTCCAAAAATGGAGTCTTCTTGTAGATCTTCCTAGATGGATGGTGAGAGAGAAATGGTGACATTCTCTTGCCTTTTCTCTTCCTTCTCCTATGAAGAACATGGAAGATTCATATCTTCCAACCTTGGTTTCAGAGGGCTGCTATGAAGTGCAGGTTGTTGCACTTGGATGTTCTCCTTCATGGCAGCAGGCTCATATGCTTGGAAGGTGGATGATGGAGGAGAAAATGATGTTATCTCCTTGAGATCCTCTCCATTGAAGTAATCTTCCAAGTCTGCAGTAGTCTACCTCCTTGTTGTCTTGTTGTATGTGTTCTACCTCCTCCATGGTGTCCTCTTGATCTGCAACTAGCTTACCATGGTTCCCTTCATCCTCCAACATGAAGTTTGAAAGATCAAACTCTTCTTCAACATTAGATCTTAAGGGGATGAAGTGGGAGGAAGAACTGAAGGTTCTTCTGGCCTGCTCCACACTTGGAGCCTCTGGAACTATATGGTCCTCCTCCATCATGGGTTCATCAATCAAATTAGGCCCTTGAAATGAAAGAAAAAAATATTCAATGATGCTTTCTTCATTGAGTGGCCTCAACTTTGATTTGATCTCTCCCATCTGCTCCTCTTTAATGGGACTTGGAGCTGGTTGTTCTTCCTCCTTAACTAGTTGTGCAGCTTGGATTAGATCAACATCCTCTTCAGACAAAGTGCCATAAACATACATTGGAGTAAATAGACTTTTTTTTCTTCTCTCATTCTTTCTCTTCTTCTACTACAAACTCAGCCTCAGCCACCACTAGCTCTTCAACCTTGACCTCCTCTATTGGCTTAACCATCAAGGGGATCTTTGTAAACCCAAATTTGAAGCCCCAACTCTTTAGATTGTCTTGTCATTTCTTCTCTGTTGGGCTCCCTTCTTGTTGTTTTCCTTGACTAGATTCTTGAGTCTCTTCCCAACATGGACTTGGGAAAGCAAGAGGAGTGACAAGTTGGGGTTCAACCAACTTTGCAATTGTTTTTTGGTGGGGAGGAGGTGGAACTTCTTGTTTCTTTGGAGGGAATGACTACTTGGGAAAGAAAAGGGGAGAAGAATTGAAATGGGGTGGAAGATCAGGAGATGGAGAAGAGAAATCAACACTTGGGGCAGCAAGTGAGGGGCTTGACTCTTGATCATGTTAAAATGATAAAGTTTGAGAAAGAGAAAATGAAGGACATGGAGCTAGTGATTGACTTACCCATTGATAAGGTTGTCTTGCACTTTTCTCATAAGCCTCAATGTCCTCAATCCACTATGTAAGTTGAGGCAACACTTCAACCATGAAGTCAAGCTTCTTGAGGGTTGTAATGTCTTGGAAAAGGGCCTTCCCATGGACAAGGTGCCCTACAAACAAATCTTGAATGCCTTTATTTTTGTTATGACCCTTGACTAAACCATGTCAACCTCCATTTTTGAATCTTCTCTAGCAGATTAGCATTCTCCATGTAGTTGTCACCATTGTATGCGTCCCCTTGTTCTTGATAAGCTCCATAGCCAAACTGGTTTTGACTCTGCTCATATGGGTAAGCATAATGGTTTTGGATTTGATCATACTTCTGATCTGGAGGAGTTTGAAAATACATTGGAGGTTGGATGCACTGCTGCAAGTGTGAGTTCCATGAGGGGAATGAAGTCATGATTACACAACTTCATGGAATGGGAGAAAATGAAAGATGTGGAAAGAAAGATGAATGAAAATGGATGGGGAAAAGGTCTGCAACTTCAGAGATGGGTTGTTGACCAGATGGAGTCACCAGATGTGCTTTACATGTGCCTCAAAAGGTTAAATCTCACCAAGAACACATCAACTTGATGAAATGAAGTGGTAAGGTGCTTCAAACATGTCCCACCAGCGTGCCAAAAATGTTAGTGTAGAATCACAGCACCCCAATGCATTTGGAAGTGGGGCATTTGTGTGATTGCACAACATGGGACCATCTCTCAAGTTGTGGGACTTGCAAACTTGAGATGGCCCTCCGGAGAAATCCAGGTTCTTGCCTCCTAATCTACCTACCACAAGCTACTCCAGTGCAAACAGAGTCTAACTAATCCTAATCTAACCATTCCAAGGGGATAGAGAGAGAGAGAGGGTGAAAGATCCTACACTAAGCAATGATACACCAGAAAGGGAAGTGTGAGATATTCTGTTGAGGGAGAATGAAATAGGGAAAAGGGAACTGAGGGAGGTTAGACAGAAGTGACATAGACCTAGATCTAGATCTGCCATAGAAACTCCATGAAGCATGACATCCTACACTTGCAAACACAAAATACATACACAAGGAGCAAACACAAGATAGAGAGGCACAGAGAAACAATAGAACAATGCTAAGGGTTGAAAGACGCCACAAAACAAGGTTTTATTGCTCTGTAAGGTGCAAAAACTATTACATGCGGTGCTTAGAGGCAAAAATACATTCTCCAGGTGTTAGAGAAGGCATACAAACTCAAATGGAATCAGAAACAACTTTGACAGAGTTTCCTACACCCAATGTCTCTCCTTCTCAAAATGAGAAGTATTACAATATATAGAAAGAATAAGAGAGAGAAGAGGGAAAATTTGAATCTTGCTTCAACCACCTTGAGATACGCATTGAATCCTACTTTGAAAGCTCAACCACCATTAATCAATGCCCCTCTCAAATCCACCTACAATCTGTTGAGTCTAGTTCCCTATGTCCATTTGGCATGTTGAGGAAGAAGAACATGATAGATAAAATCGAATCCGGTGGTTGAGGCAATCGGATCCTTCATTAATGGACTAGAGATGCTTTCCTAATTTTCACCCACAAAATCCTACTAAAAATAGTATTTTATGCTTCCATGGTGTAGAGGGTGTCGAGACATTTTCAAAAATTCTTCTCCCACCCAAATCTGAGTTTCCAGTCAAAAGATATGGCCATTTGAAGTTTAGGGTCACGGGTGCGCAATATTTGAATGAGTTTGTCTATATCGAGTCCATGTGGAAGCCCTACACTCATTTGATTTTTTCCCCTACCCTCACTCTTGAAATTACACCCATGAGACATGTGGTGGCTTTCAGCAGGATCCTCGGGCTCCTTTGTATTTTCCCCTTAGTCTTTTTGCTTGGCGGGCTAAAAGTCTGACCCTGGACACGTGGAGACTTGGCGCTTATCTGAAAACTGCCTCCAGACTCTACCTTTGAAGTAGTGCCACATTGACACTTGGCTCCCTCCGCTGGCCTACCTTTGCTTTGACTATTCAACCCCTTGACTCTATCCCTTTTGGACCTGGGACACGTGGCGAGACCATGCTCATTTGGGTCTCTCGCTCTTTGACTCCCACTTGAGACTGCGCCGATGCAACACGTGTTTCCTTCTACTTGTTTGGAATTTTCAATGACTAGCTCTATCCTTTTTCGGGCCGAGACACGTGGAAGCTCCATGCTCATTTGGGGATCTCCTTTTGCTTTTCCCCTTGAAGGTGCATTGTTTGAACACGTGGAGGCTTCCGCTGGTCCGCTAAACTTAATCATTTTGGGCCCAAATTCACCCTTTTTGACTCTGGGACATGTGGAAGCCTGGCACTTGTTCGAGCCTACTTTTTGGATTTAACCTTTGGAGGTGTGCTTGGACACTTGGCAGCTTCAGCCAACACCTTTATACTTAGCCAATTTTGGGGCTCATTCTGAATCATTTGCAGAGCCCGAAGACTTCGAGCCTTCACCATTTCTTTTCCCTTGAGCCTTTGGTTTCTTTGACATTTTCTTCTCTTCCTCGACCCTGCTATTCCATTTTAGAGTCCACTCTGTAACTTTTTTTTGGATTTGAAGCGTGGGTTCGTTCGACGGAGCCATCCTTTCGATTTCTTCCTGTGCAGGGTCATTTTTTGCCTCCTTTGGGCCTTTGGTTTCTTTGTGAGGTTCGAGACTCATTTTTACCCTTTTTCCTTGAGTTGAGCTTTCTGTCCCCTTTGTTTGTCATTTTGGAATGTGAGCTCATGGGTCAAATCGTCCCCTTCAATTTTATTTATGTGTGGGGTCTTGTTTGACCAAATTTTTTGGGGTGAATTTGGGATAACACCTACATTTAGCATACCAACAAGCATCTTTTCATATGCATATATTCACCACTTGGTTGTGAATTCGGTCTTATATTGATCCTCTTATCTAACTTTAATTTGATTGAAACATTAGTAGCCATCAAGTATAGAGAATATTTTAACTCCTACTACTGTTGCAAAAAAAATCCATGGAGGGCATAGGATAATGATCCTTTAAGGAGGCCTTGTTCAAGTCTAAGAATTCCACACAAATCTTGATTTCTCCATTTTTATTCCTAAAAGGGACCAAATTAGCCACCCAAGAGGAATACTTGATGGGGAATATGATTCTTTCCTCAATGATTTTTGTCAACTCTTTTCTTGTGAAGGGCTATATTTTTGGATTAACTAGACTTTGTTTCTATATGACTAACTTTGTTACAAGATCAAGATCAATGGTCTATTGAGAAATGTTGGGATCAAAACCCTTAATATCTTCATAATTCCATGAGAATACATCATTATATTTCTAACATAAGGAGATAAAATATTTATTTTCAACTTCATCACATACCTTTCCAAGCAATAGCTCCTTGCCTTGTGCGATGGTGACTAGTTTGCAATCCTCTCTTTTCATATATATTCCTTTGTTCTGTCATTTGATATCATCGAGATTGAAGATGTCCTCTAGAGTTACTAACCCTTTAGGAAACTTGTTAGTCCGCAGTTGAATGATTTGATCACCATAACTTTCTTGCAAACCAAGTTCTGAGCTAGAAGAGAATTCAACCTCATTTTATATGAAATGAACTATCCATTCATCATTCTAAAAAATTCCAGCTGAATTCATTATCTAGGATGGATGGTCTCACAACAATCTTGACATGTTTTTTACCTTATACAAGGTCTACCGTAGGGGAAAATTGTGAGCCAATGACCGCCATTTGATTTGCTTCCTTTTTTTGTTTGCGCAACACTACTTGAATATTGATAGCATGAAAACTCTCCAAAAGGTCCCAAAATTGATGCCTATAATCCTTTAAAATATTATTCTTGGTTTCACAATTCCCTCAAAATTAGTGGATGACCAATTCAGTATCCCCAAAAATATGTAATGCCTTGATTTGTCTCTTTTCCGCAATGAGAAAACCATGAACCATGAATTCATATTATGCCACATTGTTTGAGCATGTAAATTACATCCTATGTGAAAAGAACATTTTTTGTTTATTGGGGAGATAATACCTGCACCTTCCCCTACTCTATTTCCTCTTTTGGTACTATCAAATAACATCTTCCATAAACCAAAAGCATCATTATCTTCTTTGTATGACATGGGAGCTATGAATTCTTCTTCATGGATATAATAGGTGCCTAGACCATTCTCCATAGTTGTGTCATAGGGATCAAACTCATAATTCTCTTTATCCAATTCATTCAGCATAAGGTCTGAAATTGAATGAAATGAATGCACTAGCTCAACATTCAAGATCACTACTCACTTCTCCTTGGACCATGTAGTTTTCATTGATAGGACTAGGATCATGAACTTTAACATGATAAGATGATATGGGATCAAATTTAATTGTAAACCTAGTCCCATACCTTGTTCTTAATAGCATATGAGACCAATATGAAGATAGGTATCTACCCAATTTGGTTGTGAAATCTCTAGAGAGGAAGAGGGTGAACAAAGGTGGAAAGTTAATCACGGAGATGTCTTGCATTATAGTTAGGCTTGGGAAAGCATGAAGAGTTAACTCCAGATCCTTGATTACACCCAAGACTTGCATTGTTGATCCATAAAGCTACAAAATACCCTTTGAGGTTGGACTCTACATAAGTCCCAAGATATCTGCAATTGTTTTAGGCATCACTAAGGTACTAACACCAAAATCTATCATGCATTTGTGCATAATTTTCTTTCAACAATCGAGACATGTAGAAGGGAGGAGGTTTGAAAATTATTCTTATTTTTTCTTCCTTGGGCTATAAATGTTGACCATGATTTTGTTTTTGCATAGTGGGCTTGAGAGGTGGAATTTACTTCAAAGCTTCTTACAAGAGATCCCTTTGAGATGGGATAGATAGGGCATCCCACATTATGACGTTCAAGTTTGTCCTTTTCATTTGTTCAACAATGTTGATGGGAATACTTGTGGCCTTCTACAATAAGAGAGCAACATTCTCCTTCCTTACTTATTCCATACATGGAAGATCTTTGGATGGGTATAATTATTTCATTCTATGTATTTTTGTTGAGTTGTGGGATTTGCACAATTCTTCGATAGAAATTATTTGATTTGTGGCTACTTGAGTGATCTCGGTTGATCTGGGTGAAACCACACTTTCACCCAATTACGTGGGTTGGCCATATTTGTCATGTGGAGTTGGAGAAACAATGGGGAGACCTTACATCCATTTATCTCTTGTTTTGTACCTTGTGTTATAAGTCCAAAAAGCATGAAGTTAGGCTAAGGAGTGGTTTCTTGCATCTCTTTTACATTGTTGTCTAATGGATCCGTGACTTTTTCTTGTTGGTAAAATGGGGTCTACACCATGATATATTTCTCCCATAAATAATTCATTCCAACTTCACATGCATACTAGTTATGTGGTTGATCACAAGGATAACACCACTCAAAACTTTGGGCCATATTATTTTGGACCGAACAATGGCTTTGCTTAAGCTAGGGAGCTGGTGGAGGTTGCGGGTTTAGATTTGGACGCCTCCTTGGTGGGTAATTTTTTCCAAATGTCTAGTTTAGGTATTGAGATCCTTGTTGTGGATTAACCTTGAAGGATTAGGATAATTTTTTTTGGGGCTTGAGCTTGTTGTCTCTTAAGGGAGACAATCTCATTTGTTAATTTTTTTAGTGAACACTAAGGATTTCAATTTCTTCTTAATTTATGGGGAACAAAATGTGATGTGGATGAAAAGTAGTTTGTTGAGGAATATAAGAAATGGTGGGTTGGGTACTTTGGTGTAATTCAAGGAAAATGGGCATTAACAATCTAGGGGCTAATTTACCTACTTGGATCAAACAATTTTCAACCCTAATGGTTATTGCATAAGTATTGGGTAATTGAAGAGAACACATAGATTGAATCATTATTGCTATATCAAAATTCAAAGCTCTAATAAAATACAGAAATTCACCTTGAGGGGTTGGTCTTAGAAGGATTGGAATTATGTCCCATGTTTTTAGAACCTAAAGTTGAAATCTGCCATAAGTTCACTTGGAGCCCACTTGATGGTGGTTAACTACTCAAGGAGAGAAATTTGTCCACATTCTCACCAAATTGTTGATAGAGGGAGGTCCTGAGATCATCCCAAGTTTGGATTGGCATTGTCAGAAAAATTCTATACCAGTGCAAAGCTTTACGTTTGAGAGATGATGCCAAAAGATGTATTGTGACATCATCCTCCATGACCACGTGAACTGAACAAGCATTTGAAATGTCTTGAATATGCTTTGTGGGTGTATTTGAGTTTTCAAATATGAAGAAGGTATACTTTTCAAGGTGGCTAATGGTATATCATGTTGAGTGGCTAGGAGAAATGGACTACAACCACGAAAGCTCATGAAAGGAAAGTTTATTTGATGTGCCATGATGGGAATGGGCCTCAAAATTCTAATAGGAAAATTAAATTTACTAGGAGGCGAGTTGAAGAACCTCTACTTGGAAGAGATGAGGATCTCCACGGACTACTTCTTCTTTGTGAGAGAGTTGTAGGTAGTCAAATTGTTCGCCTCTTTAACATGTTTAGCCTTGTTTTCACTCTTCTCATAAAATGAGGAGGATTGATTTTCTTGAAACTAGGATATTTATCATTTGGGATTCGTCATATGTGTTAAAGGAATGCCTTTGAAGGTTGAACTACTGATTTACACAATACTCAATAGCGATCATCTAAAGATCATAAAAAATTCCCCCATTGGGCGTGCCAAAATTGTTGGAGGTAAAAATTGCACCCTAGATTTGATCATGGAAAATGAAATAATTTTTCTCAACATGGAACTATCTCTAAGTGTGGGACTTGTGGCTTGAGAAATACCTCTAGAGAAGATTGGTTCCTCGGTGCATGGATTAGGATAATTTGGAGAACACAAACTAATCTAATGTTAAAACCACTCCTATAGCTAACCCACACTAACACATCCAAGGGGCTAAGGAGAGAGACAAGAGGAAAGGGATGTCAGAGTAAATCCTAAGCTAAAAGGTGCGGTGATACCACAAAGATGAAATATGGAACTCATTTAATTCTAAATGACACAGATGTGAGTTCGTAAAAAGAGATCATGAAGATGCACATAGTTCTAATGCAAGTAATGAAAGAATACAAAATACACAAGAGGATAGAGTTATTCACTCCAAATATAAAGTATTTGAAGGAAATAAATAATCCACACTTACACTAATCGATGTTTAACAGTTTACATACAATTCAAGGCAAGAGAATATTCCATTCACGAGTTACTGGTGTGAAACTTTGAAAAAAACTACAAGGAATAAAACAAAATGATAACCCCTTCAATG
The DNA here is from genome assembly GCA_018340775.1 of Taxus wallichiana var. yunnanensis. NCBI lineage: Eukaryota > Viridiplantae > Streptophyta > Pinopsida > Cupressales > Taxaceae > Taxus > Taxus wallichiana. Next base: position 464,855,093 of record CM031242.1, on the reverse strand, counting down.
TGTGTGAGAACCTACATTTATAGAACTCATGGGGAAAGAGAGAGAAAGAGAAGAGGAAAGGAAATACCACCATGTTAGAGTACCAACCCTAAAGACTTGTTGAAAAAGCATAGACACCATAATTTTTTACGTAGTGTTGACTTGTAGTACAAGCATGTGCACCTTTTGAAAAGAGCCAACTACCAAAACATGACACCTTGATTCAATTACACACCATCGAATACACAATGTGACAACATGCTTCCTTAAATTTGTGTTATTGAGGTGGTTGGTCATCTGGTTCATAAGCAGGCGTGGCTTTCATTTGTTTCTTCCTCACATTTTAATGGTTCTATAGTTTTTCGTAACCTCCTATATTCCTTGAATGATGAACATACTTTCCTCGTCATGTGGTGCTTGAATTTTTCTTCCCTTATCGATTTAATGCTCCTTACTATGTTGTGAAGATATTTCCTTCTTCTATTTCTTGGCTTTTCCCGCAACTTGGTTCCTTCATTCCATAGACCTTGAAAACCCGTAGAACAATATGATTTGGGAAAACCTGCAGCATACGAATTTAGTGTCTCGCAGCTTTCCAATCTTAGTCATTCTAACTTTGTTTTTCCCTTGTTTCACGGTGCCTAATGACACTCCTTTTGCATCACGGATCTTTACTTAAAAGACTTTATCCTTGGTTCTACATAATTGACAAACTCCGTGGAATGTTATATGTTATGAGTTTGTGTGACACTATACTTCTCCATACCATGAAGTACTAAGTTTCTCAATTCTTCACTTTCTCCGTGCACCCTTTCCTTATCCAATTTTCTAAATTTTCATGGGTGAGAAACCCCACAATGCTCTAACCTAATTTCAACCCTCAAGAGACCGATTGGTGCCCATGGAAGATGGACTTCCTTAGTTCCACAAAATACTACAAACTTGTGAAGCACTACATCCATCAAAATCAACCTAAGTCCCAAACACTTAATTCCTTTATTCAAAGGGTTAAGAGAACCCACCGAACATTGTATTTTCACACTCCGAGAAGACCGATTTAGTATCCCATGTATTTTCCTGAGGAAAAAGTGTCTAAGTCCCAACTTAGGTAAGTTGTTAAAAATTACACAGGTGAAATTTTGGACATCAATTCCTCTAATGGTGATTTCCACAAAATTTGGCCTCCACAAAGGGTGATAGCACATGTGAGGTAAGTAGGAATGAATTCCCACATTATGAGACATGTGCACACACTAAACATAATTAGTGGAATAAAAAAACCTCCTAAGTAAACTTAACCTTAGTGCATATAAATAATCCACCAACTCCCCCTTAAGCGTGACGTAAGGAGGTATATACAAAGAAGGAAGGATAAGAATCCTTTAAAAATAGGCCCCAAAACTAGACCTAATGAGGTATCCATATACAATAAATATGATCCCTCATATCATAGAGAACAAAGGATAAAACCCATATAAAAATCATCCCCAAAAGAGAGATACGATGAGAAAAACTAAAAACATGAGTCATTGCAAGCTTTCTCAAAAAATAGAGATCAACGAGGTGTCTAAAGGTGCTAAGATATGTTGCAAGGCATCCCAAAAAACATCACAACACACAATTTGTACAATGTTGAAGAATATTCATTGGATGGGATGAAATCCATCACTAAATATGTATTGGATAGGATGAAATCCATCATTGAAGAAGGTGAAATACATGCTTTCAACATTAGATGGTAGAAAAGGTCAAGAAATCAAAATTGTATGAGTGGAATCAAGGAAAATTTTAGTGGTGAATCTTTGTTAATTCACAAATATTCTAATTTTTGAAATTTGAAATTGGTAAATTTTTAGGGTAGGAATTAGGACCGGGTCGCCAAAATTTTCTGGGTACAAGTTAATTTTAGGGTCAATTCACCATTCCCATGAAATAGAAATTCACAATATTCACCTTAATGTTGTTGGCCGATGACATATATTTTGGGAGGACATATTTCTCATTGAGATGATCATTTTAATTGCTAACATCAAAAAAAAAAAAAAAAAAATCCCATACAAAATTAGTGAAATTTGTATTTTTTCACAAAAAATCACTTTTTTATTTTTTTGTTTGCACCATATTTTGTGAGGACATATTTCTCATCGAGCCGGTCATTTTAATCATATTGTCAAAAAAATATTTTTCAAAAAATTACATATATTTTTTCCAACATCATATACTATCAAAGAGATAGCATAATTGAATTTTCTACATATTTTTTTCATTAGCGCAAAAGTCAATTTTCCCAAATTCTCCAACGAATTTCTATAATTTTTTTTTTTTTTTTTTTTTTTCCCGAGTGGGGGGTCTAATGCTTAAACACTGAAAAGAGAAAGTATATTCATTGAGATATCTCCATACAAGGAGACTTCCAATATATCAAAGAATTGTCAAAGATACCATATTCTACCATATAATTAGCTAAAATAGGTGCAAGGGACACACAACACCCACAAAATGATTTCTTTTACAATAGATGTAAGGGAAACTCAACATCCACCAAATAAAATTAGTATCACACCACATACCCTCATAATGTTGAATGGGTGGAGAGGATGTGGACATTTATTGGAGTGGAGTTAATCCACTACTAAAACACCAACAAAATAACATTGTATGCACCATAATATCTACACTTTAGAAGGAATGAAAGCTCAAATACAAGCCTAAGAAATCTATAAACATGCTTGAAAGAATAATTTGTGTGTGTGTGCGTGTGTGTGTGTGTGTGTGTGAACAAGAAATAAAGAGAGTTTATCTACAACTACCAAGAAGAGAGGTAAACCAATGAAGCATCAAGAGGCAAGACAAGCAATGTGTAGCCAAAAATATAAATAGTGGAGGAACTTCGCTTGTCTATTCCTCTTAAAGAATGTTTGACACCACCAAAAGTGATTTGATATCCACCCCGATGAATACAAGTGGTGGATGAAGATGCATGCATATGATTTGGTGTAAAATGAACTATTGATGCATAGAAGGAGACATCTATATGTGTGTCAAGTTCATCATGTCTAACAACTGAAATCTTATTATTCTCATGTTTAAGTAACGGTGTAGAAAATCTCATGTGTTTCTCAACATCCTTAGGAATATTGGAGTGAAAAAAACTAGTATGTTATTATCAAGTGATACCAATGATGTAACTTCCTTGTGACCAATTTTATGGCACAAATTACACTTAACATGTTAGATAGGGAAGTAATACCATATAAATTTATTTCAATACATCCACCAAAAATCCTATGGAAGATAGCATCCGAGAACCAAATCATGTAGTATGTATCTCAAAAGATCCAAACAAGTAAGAACATGGAGTTAAAGTGGGATAGAAAAATTGTGCAAATGTAATAGGTACAACCTCAAAATTAGAAGGTGCAACAAAAGGAGTAGCATGCATAGTATTAGAAGTTATAATAGAGCATAAAGAGTAGGAGTAGGCTTATAGACTAGCCAAATAAAGTCATTACGTGTAGGAATGATGTCTAAAGGTGAACCAGGTGTAAGTAAATCTCAATCTAGTAAATCAAGTTGATGTTTCACATCTACATACTTATGTCACAATGAATGTATGAGGGTTTTCTTGCCCAAAATGAGGGTGCGCATAAGAGAATTTTGTTTTTTGATCTTCTTATAATCTTCAATAAATTTTACTATGTCATCATGTATTAAATAGATCTTGGAGAACAACATGTTGTTTTCATACTTAAGTGTGTGGAAATATACTAATAAATCATGATGGACACAAAAAATACACACACAAAATAACATAACACCCAAATAATGAAGGATGTTAGATCTACTGAAAATGTGTCTACAATAAATTGCTCAAAGGGTACATGACTCAAGAAGGATGTCGAGCTTAGTTGAAAATCTATTCAAACCAATGTGGCATTTGAAAGGAAAAAGCAAGAAGCAAGAGGATTTTTCTAATGAGGGAGTATGACTACCTATCGACTAAGCTTCACCATCCAATATTTGACACTTGAGAACATTATTCCACTAAGTAGAGAGTATACCGTAAAATTATTGCTAAATGGGTTAGGGAGCAGGGGTCTAGGGAAGAAACCCCAAGATAGTCAAGGGGAAAGAAAATTTTGGAAGGGAAATGGCTTTTGAAATGGATCAAAAAATTCCTTTTAAGACAAAATAATTCCCTCATTTTTACAAAAAAATCCTCCTTTTACAAATAATTCTTCCCCCTTTTTTTTATATTTCTCCATCGGAAAAAATCCCATTTATAAAATTAATAGCCCCTTTACAAGAATAAATATCTCTCTTGAAAAAAAATCCCCCACTTTATAAAATATGCTCCAAGGATTGTAGATGCTCTTGATAAGAGTCCTCTCCTTTTACAAAATTAAATATCCCACTTTAAAGGTTTAATTTTTAATGTTTCTCTCCTATAACATATTATCACTACCCAGCTTCAAATAATTTTGAGCAAATATAAGGGGTCAAGGATTTGAACCCTTGACCTCTCCAAGCTCAATTTCTTTGCAAAATACAAGCCACTTACTAGGCTAAAGAGAACCGTAAATACTCATATGGGTAGTCTTATATTTAAAGTTTTAAATTTTACAATTCCTTTCTAAAAATAAATAAAGAAATTGCTTCTCGTAGGGCTCTTAAATTATTTTATTATGTTTTTATATCTTTGTTCGATGCTACTTACCGTAGTCTGGGAGTGGGATGTGAGAGATAGTTCGACACCATTGAAGAATAATGAGAGGATCATATGTTTTGACAAGGTTCTAGGTGCTACGAGGTAGATATCAAATCACCGATGGAGAGCAGATAGTTGAGTTATGGAAATCAAGAAACTCGATTCATTCAAGCCAATCCTTCCAATGTGGATCTAGATCTATGGTGTGTAAAAACCAAAGCTGATTTGGTTTGTGTTTGAGATGCCAAAATGAAGATATAGAGTAGGCTAGTGAGGTCTAACTAATATGAATTTGAACCAAGCTCAATACAAGCCAAGTACATTGAAAATATCACAAAAGGGGAAATTTTAATTGCTAGGACAAAATCCCCAAATACTATTTTTTACTTTACCCGAGTAATGTAACGTAGACACCTAAAATTCGCTTACACATTTTAATGCTAAAGTGGTACTCAACATCCTCTAGTTTTATCGCTTTCATTATAATTAGTGATTTCCGCTAATTAACTAACATTTCCCTCCGTTTTGGTCAATTAACGACTCTTCATTAATTAACTAGCTTCTATCACATTCCAAATTCCAATTAACAACACTTCGTTAGTCATAATCCTCTTTGAATCAAAAATTAGCTATTAATTAGCTAATTAGGCCATTTTAACAAGCATTTAATCTATAAGCCCTCTTATTGGCTAAATCTTGCTTGCAAATACTTCTAATCTTATCAAATTCCTCTTTCAAACACCTCAATTAGCCTAAAAGCTTATTCTATCTTATTAATTAATCTAATCGATTAATTAAATACACTTCAACTCCCATAAAGTGCTAACTAAAGGTTAAACTCACATGTTAACTCACCTAGCTTTGGTTAACTAAACTAAAGTTACTTTATCAATTATCCCACATTTATTGTGATTCAAGCTTCTCTTTCTCCAAATAGAAAGCTATAAAAAGGACCAAGCTCCTTCCTCTCAAACTTACACCATGTTTTGAATAGCATTAATCATATAAAACATATGAGCCTTACTCCATTGTTGGAATAGTTTCCCCATTTGCATCCATTTCTTCAAGTTGGTTAGTAAAGGAATATCTAATATGGCCTTGTAGCCATTGTTAGAGAGGTCCTTTCACCTTCAATGAAGTAACAACAACACACATTTTGATTGCTTTTTAATCTTCATAGGTTCAATTCTTTTAGCAATCAATTAACATAGTAGGAATGCTTGTAGTTTAAATGGTTAAATTCATTTAGATTTCCTTTTGCATTCCATTAAGCTTTGATCTTGATGGTTCATTTATGAATTTATTAGCTTAGCTCTAAAACTACTTGGTGTTAGTTTTAGGTTCTAATTGCTTTGCTTAAAATTTTATTGAGTTCACATTTGGCACGCCTGGTGGGACATACTCCATTGTCCTTTTCATTCATTTTCAAGCTTTTTAGATTAGTTTCAAAGTTTTGATTTTACTAACCCTCTTTTGCATTAATGGATAAATATCAAGTTTCTTAGCTAGTTTAGTTAGGATTGTCTTGTTTTTGTGCTCTTTGTAGGATCAAAGGAGGTGAGGTGCTTGTCAAAATTGAACCAAATTGACAAAGTTTTGACCTTTTTGAGAATTTTTGAAAAAATTCATGTTTTTGACCACCTATAGGAAATCTACTCTTGTGTTGTTCTTCCATGCACTAGCGCATTGTCAAGCTCACATTGGTGTGTGTAAAGTGTGCGCCACGCTTTGTCGTGGTCATGTTCACATCTCTCTTAGACATGCTCATTTGTGTTACACCGTGTTTAATCTCTCAGTGTGCAGGGATGCGCTTTCACGCTTCTGTTATCAAAACCACGTTGTTGTCTCTATGGACACACTAGTGTTATATTGTTACCTTCTCCCGTCTTGTTTTCTGTTAGATGCACTCATACCAAAGGCCATGTTGTGTGTTAAAGGACATGTTTTCGTTGTCGAGAGGCACACAGTGCTCGGTGCTTAAAGGAACACATTGTTGTGTAAAGGGGTGTGTTGGTGATTTGTTGAAATTTACACTCACTTTGAGGTTTTAAATTCTAATTTTCTATGTTTTCTATTGGTTGCAAGTTTTTCTAACTTTTTTTGCAGGTTTTTAACATTTTAAATCAGATTTTTAACAAATTTACTTAACTTTTTGATGAATTCTTTAGTTTCCATGTTTTGTGCAAGTTATTCTAAAATTTTGTGTATGCTCTTCTCTTTCACCTTAGGAGTGTCTTGAGAATCAAAAGCAGATTTTACTTTGCATTTTCCTAACATTTTGGTTAAATTGGAAACTTTAAATCTTTCTTTCTTTTAACTTAAGAGAATGAACTTTTGACAAAATATAACAAGAGGTGCTCTAGAACCCCAAAGATCCACAAGAGGGAATCTTTTGGAATGGTTCATTTAATTGCAAAGCTTTCCTTTACTTTTTAGTTGGATTATTTGTTATGTATATTTCTCTTGCATCAAAATTATCTTCATAGTACCCCAATGAGAATCAAAAACAACACTTATCCTCTTTAATTAATGTAATTTTCTTGAATAACTACTCCAACATTTGAATTATAGGACCATATTATAAAAGCGCACTTGCCAAAGACTCGCAGGGATCTAAACAATACTGAACTACATATGTGTTGCAGGTTGCTTTGTAAATGGTGTTATAAAGAAATTTCCTAATCCGAAAGATTAAAAACATGCCACATCATTCAACACAAAGTACTTACATGTTTCATTTAAGAGCTACAACTCATCTACTTTTAAAGTCGGATAATTTCCTTGGCATAAGTTTAAAATAATAAAATGGATTCTCCAAGTTGAACCCCAAAGTATTCCATGCAAGATGGAAAAATGTGGAAAAACGTGACACATACCTACTTGGAAAATTAGTATAATATTAAAATTTTAGCCACACATTTAATCTCCACAACCCCATTGATTTAATTTCTAATGCATTTATCCTTATTTTTCAAGGGGGTAAAGTTACTCCAAGGTTTACTATATTAGGAATATCCAAGGGATAAAATACCATGTCATGCCTCTTATCTCTCTAATCACTCACACCGAATGCCCCATCCTTGGGGAAAGATAGCTCTTAAGCAAAAACTATTACACCACTCAAATAAAATGCCTTCCTAAAATCATGCCCAACAAAAGTGGGATCTTATCCCTATGTAAAATGCACCCAATTTGGGTGGGATTTGAACCTCCACTTGGGTCAAATTTTATTACAAGCACCGCTCTCTTATAAAAGGATCTACCTGTTTTATCCGACATGAGAAAGTACCTGTTTAGAGTTGTTTTCTATAACTCAACAAATCTGGAATTTGAGATGAAGTAAAACACTCTATTTGCTTTTTTGGTAGAGGAACATGATGAGACCAAGATTAAATAGAAATCTTTGTAAATATTTATTTTCAAGATTTTATGATATCAAAACCATTCAATCTGGACAAAATCCGTAAACCTATGGGTCAAAAACTTCCATTATGAGAAAAGCACGTTTCCGTGTCAAATTTCGAGGCTGGTGATTTTATGCCTTTATTTTATATTTTTACATAGTAATTTCAGACCCCTAATTATTTTATTAAAAATGTAAAGTATATAATAGTCAACACTTTCATATGAAAAATCAAGCTACAACCTAACAAAGTTAAGTGTGTGCATTCCTTGGTTGAAATTGATTTTAGATTAGTAATTTTGACCTAGTTGAGAGAAACAATTAGGAAGCCATTTCATCTGGAGCCAACTTGACCGACTCAAAACCATCATGTTTCAAAGAGCTTTCACAAAGTGACTAACTTATTTTGGAGTCAAAACCTTGTTATTCGAACAAGGGAGATTCCATTAAGTTGGAGCCTAGTGTTATTCATCACAAAACTTGCAACGTGTTACTTTGTCCTAGTTTTTCACTTGTCTTAAGACAAGGTGAAACTTTTCCAAAGTTACGCTTAGTTTGTTTCATCACCACTTGGTACTCCTTTGTTTTCTTATTTCCCATTTTGGGACAAAAGAAAACATACATGTGTGTACTTCTAGAAATGATTGTGTCCACCACTTTTACACCCGCTTACATCCTTCCTTATTGTGAGAATGAAATGTAAGTATTGAAAGTGTGTTGTACATCTTGTTCTTGATAGACATTTGATCTTAATACCCATGTCAAGATTATCATTGTAGTTAGGTTGTCTCATCATTGACTTCCTTTGATTTGTTACGTTTCTCATATCTTATCATATAATTTTGATACTTACATCTTGTTTCCTTGGGAAACTTGATCTAAGTTTCTAAGTTGTATTGTTACACTACTTGCATAAATACAACTTCTTGCTATACTTAGACTTAGTTTTTGATCCCAACATTGCCTTAGTTTTGAAAAAATTCGTTACTTTGTTAGCATTGTGGTGACATCATTTTGATACTAAAATCTTACTTTTTCCATAAATCTTGATTAACATGTCCAAATAGTGTTGTTGCATTTGCTCACATTTGTAGCCTCCTTTTTCATAACTTGGACTTTGTTTGTTTTAAAAATGGTTTTAGTATATCTTGTTAGAGGTTTGTCAACAACACTTTCTTAGTATTTAGGTCTTGTTTATTTTAAACTTGACCTAAATAGTGATATTGTGTTGTCACTATTTACACCAAAACTATACTTGAAAAACATAGGGAGTAACTTTTCTTGTGGATAAGATCATAGTCTTGATTGTTTGAGTCCTAGATTGCTTTGTTACTTGTGCTTGCCTTTTTGATTAGTGTGTCATTCTTATTCATTGAGTCCTTAGTGCACATTTCCTTTGGACGTATTCTTATTCTTTGATTGACATTCTTTGTAATGAACATCGTTATTGCTTTGTTTTGTCTTAAGGTCCTTTTAAATCAACCTTAGCAAAACTTAGTTCATTATGCCTCCTACAACAAGGATGGGGCATCAAAGATTAGGGTCCAATCCCATGATAGAAAAAATCATTGGATCCTCTTTTGGAGGACAACGTCCTAGTGGATCATAGTGGTGGTGAGGAGAATTCTCCTCGGGTAGATCATGAACTTAACCCCACCCTAATAGATGACTTCTTGTTTCACAATAAACATGAAGTTCTTATGTGCGTTGTAGAGTTGGGGGCCAAGTTTCCTTCCACAGTTGATCCCACTCTCCTCATTGGCATGGTTTGAGAGAAGAAGAAGAAGTAGAATGCCCACTTCATGACATTGATGAAATTTTGAATCCGGGTCATGCCTCTACTTCTAGCCAACATAATGGTGGATATCACATCCCCATAGTTAGAATTCATCATGAAGATCATGGAGACAATGATAATCATGAGGACCCTCATACTCAACCTCCCTCACGTGAAGCTCATAAAGAGATACCACCTAAGGAGGTGTCCCTAGAAGAACAAATACAAGCCCTCGCTCACCAATTGGAAAGTTTGGCTTCACATGTTAGCAAGGAATCTACAAAGACATCTAGACAAGAAAAACCTAAAGCTTCATACTACGAGTCTTTCACTAAAACTCCCAAAACCCCAAATAGAAAAACCTAAAGAGGTTACAAAAAGGTTATACACATATAACCAAGATGATGAAATGAAAAGATATAGGCCTAGCCCTTCAAAAACCCACTCTTTGATCAAGAGTTCTTGTCTATGAAGAACACCCTCACTGCCTTACAAGAAGGAAAGTTAGGGTCAAATAAGAAGTATCAATTTGAGGAGTTATGTCCATATCCTTTCGATAGGGCTATATGCTACAAGTTCCTTTCCTAGGCACTTTGATTTTCCAAAATTTGACAAGTACAAGGGTAAGGGTGATCCAAGAGATCACATCAAATACTTCTTCATGGCTTTCAAGAGGTTACATTCAATGATAACTATCTTATACCTCTTTCCCATGAGTTTAGGGGGAAAATCTCTTGAGTGGTTCTTACACATCCCAAAGGGATCTATATCTATGGCCATAATTGGAAAAAATTTTGTGTCACTTCTCCTTCAACATGGAGAATGACATTACTATGATCGATCTATGTAACACAAAAACAACACAACAATGAGAAACTTCATTGGTTTCTTACAATGATGGTGAGGGCTAGCTAGTCACTTCCCTTGCTCCATACTGAGAAATAGTTAGTTAGCATTTTCATGCCAACTTGCCCTAAAATCACTTTCCACTTGCAAATGCATTGTGGTAATACCTTTGAAGAGGTCATCAAACAAGGTGCCAAAATTGAGAAAGTGTTGTTAACAAAAGGGACATTGAAACCCTTCTCGCATGATAACCAAGACCAAAAACCTAGCGAAAACAAAAAAATTTCCCAACAAGAACAAAAATGTCATAGGAGATGGAATTACAGATTCCAAATGGGTACAAGTGGTTCAAAATCATGCTCCCTTGAAACTAACTAAGGGACCTCCAACCCTTGAATATAAACATCACACATTTACTCCTCTATCTAACTCCATGTCATCAATACTTAAATAGTTAGAGGTAGTTAACATGGTCAAATATCTAGAAATAAACCCTTATCCCGAAGATGCACCTAAACCATCTTGGTTTAGAGAAAATGATTATTATAAATTTCATCATGTTAAGGGGCACAAAACTGATAAGTGCCTCAAATTGAAGCACTACATCCAGACCTCATTGAAAGTGGTGACATGGAAATGGATTCCATGGGCCCTAAAAAATCTATCAATGCTGACATGGGGATTTTTAAAGAGCCTTTCCCTAAGCATAAAAAGGGAAAGAAAATTTGGATCAAGGTCATAAGCCCAATAATAAAGTTGTTGGTTATGTCTATAAAAATACAAACCACAGTGCCAAAAGCAATTATTCTTATGATGTCATAATTGGTTGTGTCACCCCATTTATTGAGCATATCAACATGATCAAGGTCAAAAAAAGGAGTGCACCATGGTAACATGTGACATGCTCACCTTGTTATCTCTAAGCCTTCATCCCCTCCTACTTCCACTCCTCAGATAGTCACTATGATGTCTTGGAGCAACTTGAGAAGACCACAACTAAGATCTCATCTTAGATCTTCTTAAGATCTCTAATGTACATAAAGATATCCTTTGTAATAATTTACAAGGGTTAGGAGTGTCGGTTGATATTGACCCCACATGCTTCCAAGAAATGGTAGCTCAAATTTCTCCAATGGAGCATATAACCTTTAGCCAAGAGGAAATTCCTGCAGAAGATCCTTCACACAATTTTCCCTTGCATATAGAGGTTATTGTCAATCATAAGAAGAAGTTAAACGGTGCTTGTGGATGGTGGATCAGGCCTTAACATATGTACCTTGAAACTAGTTTGGAAATTGGGCCATACTTGAGATAGATTTAGAAACAAAGGTCATCACCATCAAGGCATATGACAATGAAGAGTGGTAGTCAGCCGAAGATGATAACATTTTCATTGGGAGTAGGGCCTACTACTCATGATACAAAGTTCCATGTTCTTGACTTGGAGCTGCCTTACAACATCCTTCTCAGCCACCCATGGATTCATGTCATGTAGGTCATGCCTTCAACGTATCACCAGTGTCTAAAGTTGTACCATGAAGGGGAAATTATAACTATTCTAGGGGATTCTCAACCTTTTTCTCATTATAGAGCACTATCAGGTTACTTCCCTAATTTTGTTGATTTCCCTTCCATAGAGATGGTTGTTCTAGATCAATCTGAGGCTCTCACCTCATGGGTTGATCCAACTTCCTTGACCCCTAACAAAAATGGTGCTTCAACATCAGTTTCTCCCTTTTCTACATGGGAGATGAAGACTTTCAACTAGTTGTGGGGAGTATGATCTTCAATAGGCCTTTTTGGTTCAAACCTTCCTCTATCACCCAAATCATGGGGAAGGTCATGTCACAAATATCAACATCCTAGGGATAATTTCCCTTTGACACATTCACTCCTGGTGGTTTTCTAGATGATGAAAAATTTATGTAACTCTATGATACCACCTCCCAAGGATGAAATGGCATCATGTTACCAAGATCCTAAGTATGTAATTCCAACAAAATGATGTACACCATGGGCTACCAAGGGTATGGTTGTGGCACACATGAACAAGGAGTGTGGGAACCTCTTCTAGAACCCCATAGAAAAATGTGTAACTATGGTATTGGTCTTCACCATATGGGTCTATTCAACCGAGTGTTATGTTACTTCTTCTGAATGTGAAGATAGTGAGTCAAGTTATGAAAGTGAAACAAATTCCTGTGTAGTCTTTACAAAGACCTTGCCTCCACTAATATCTTTTCCAATATGGCTATAATGACCATATCCCCTACCTTACCTATCCCCATTCCCAAATTAAACCTCATTTATCCTTCCTTGGTGAATTGGGACCAACAACAACATGTACGATAGACTTTTTTTCCAATGATGAAGCTATTGGTGAGTTTTTATGGGTATACGAGATGACATACCTACAAGTGATCATAAAAAAGGATTCTCCATCAACCTAGATGCATGCACATATTTTGGGGAGGAGGTTGAGTTTTGTGGTCATCAAAACAAAATAAAAATCAAGGGAAAAAGTTCCACAGAGAAGCCTTGCAAAAAGAACAAGTCCAAGTCTTACAGTGAAAACCTTTTTGAGGCACTAGCAAAAAAAAAAAAGGAAAAATAAATGGACAAATAAATTGACTTATCTAAGGGTGAAAATCTCATTGAGATGCCCTTGGAAGAAGATCTCAATCTCCCCCTATCCTACATGTGCATGGAAGAAGAATCTAAGCTTCTTGTAGAGGAGACTATTGAAGTCAACATCGACACAAAGAAGTGCCTCGATGGTTAAGTTGGGAGCATCCCTCTCAACTCAGAACAAAAGACATTTTCTTTCTTTTGCATGAATTTTCAACATATTTTCTTGGTCCTACATAGACATGCCAGACTTGATCTTACATTAGTGGTGCACAATCTTGTTGTACATCCAGATGCCAAGCCCATTAAGAAAAAGCTTAAGAAAATGCATCCTCGTGTGGCCTTGTTGGTTAAAGAGGAGCTAGAAAGATTATTGGTAGTAGGCTTCATTTGGCCTATCGACTACTCAGAGTGGATATCAAATGTTGTACCTATACAAAAAAAGCCCATGGGTATGGGTATCATAATTTGTATGGATTTTAGAGACATCAACAAAGCTTGTCCCAAAGATGACTTTCCCCTCCCTAATATCGACATGATTTTGATTCCACAATTGTTATGAAATGCTATCACTCATGGATGGATTTTCTAGTTATAATCAGATCAAGATTGAGAGGAGGACCAACATAAGACAAATTTTACATGACCCTTGGGGAACTTTTTATTACCAAGTCATGCCCTTTGGCCTCAAGAATGCAGGCACAACTTATCAATGGGAAATGATAGTCATCTTTCATGATATGATTAGTGACATAATGGAAGATTATGTAGATGACATATTGGGAAAGTCCAAAACAAGAGAGGATCATCCAGATTTTTGGCACATCTTTCAACATGTCTAAGGGACTATAAGGTCCATTTAAACCCAAAGAAATGTGTCTTTGGCATGTGTATCAGGAAAACTTCTAGGCTTTATAGTATCACGGAGGGGAATAGAAGTAGACCCCAAAAAGGTCTCGGCCATCATAGAGATGCCTCCTCCTACAAACATCAAACAACTACACAACTTGCAGGGGAAAATACAAGCAATCAAGAGATTTATTTCCCATCTCACAGATAAGTGTCACACATTTACACATCTTCTCAAGAAATATGTCAACTTTTTGGGGTCCAGAAACAACAAAAGCATTTTCTTTGCTAAAATAATATCTGTCAAGACCCCCTGTGCTAATGCCACCTACTACAGGTGAACCATTACTTGTATATCTCTTCTACACAATTTGTAAATTGGAGCACTCTTGGCCCAATATGACAAGGAGCAGAGGGAAAAATTGTATACTATATCTAAGCTAGACATTGATTTCTTATGAGCTCAATTATCCACAAATCAAAAGGCATGCTTGGTTGTAGTTTTTTCTTTTCAAAACTACATCATTATTTGTTAAACAAAAAGGTCAAGCTTATCTCTAAGGTGGACCCACTGAAATATCTATTGTCAAAACCAAGCACTTCACAGGATGGATGGCTAATTGGATCATCCTACTAAGTGAATTTGACATAGAATTTTTCCATCAAAAATCAATCAAGGGGCAGGTATTGAAGATCAATTAGTTAAGCCCTCTACTAGGAACAAAACCATTGAGTCTGAACTTCCAGACACTTCACTCATGTATATCGAGGAGTCCATATTATGGCACATGTCTTTTGATGGATCCTTCACATTTCATGGTTCAGGAGTAGGGTTGTGCTTATAACTCCTTCAGGGACTTGATCCCACAAGCTTTCAAAATAGGATTCCCATGCACAAACAACATAGTGGAATACAAAGCTCTCATTGCAGGGCTGAAGATAGCTATATACTTGGGACATCAGGAAACTCAATGTGACTAGAGACTCTATGTTGATTATCAAACAAGTTACAGATGAGTATAAAGTTAAGGATGAAAAACTCATTCCTTACAAAAATATGGTCAATACATTAAAAGAGTTACTTTGTACAGATCACCTTTGAACATATTCCTAGAGGGATATAAATCAAGTAGCAAAGATGCCCATGGAAATAATGGGTTCTTTTCTAACCATACCACCTAGAAAAATGATATACCTTTCTTTGTGGATCACTTGTGACACCAACATACGATATGCCCGAGTCATGTCTGGTATGTGAAGTTGTTGGTCCCTATTCACCCTGGTACTATGATATTTTCAACTACCTTAAAGATGGAACCTTCCCACCTAACATTTCCCACTAATAAATGAAACCTCATCCAACGTGTATATAGCCCACTACACCTTACTTGGGGAACTCTCTATCGTAGAGGGTATGATGGGAATCTTTGTTGTCTTAACATTGATGAATCTATCTATCTTAGCAATTAAGGAGGTACACAAAGGTATCTGTGGGGCTCATACAAATGGGATAGTTCTAGCCAAGAAGATACTCAAAGTAGGATACTATTGGCCTACCATGGAAAATGATTGTTGTAAGTATGTAAAGAAGTGTTTGTTGTGTCAAAAGTATGATAATCTGATTCATGCACCAACACAATCTTTGCATAGCCTATTACAACACCATGGCCTTTCTCAAAGTGGGGGCTTCGATCTCATAGGAAATATTACCCCAACATCATCTAATGGCCACATGTTCATTATAACTACCACCGAGTACTTTACAAAGTGGGTAGAGGCTTTTCCTCTTACCTATATCACAGGTGCACAGATATCTAAGTTTATAATGAACCATATCATTTTCATTATGGCATCCCTTCTTCCCTTGTCATAGACAATGAAAAAAATATTTCAAGAATAAAACCATGAAGGTGTTATGCAAATGTTTTCAAATCACTCTCAAGTACTCAACCCCTATTACCCTCAAGGTAATGGATAGGATGAGGCCACTAATAAAACCCTTGTCCATATTATGGAGAAGATGGTGAACAAAATTGGCCATAACTAGGCATTTACATATTCACCCAACCCTCTGGGCATATAGAACATCCATCCGCACCCCTACTAGTGCAACTCCATATTCCTTAGTATTCAACATTGAATCCATTTTACCTCTTGAGATCGAGCTCCCATCTTTGTGTATATAATTGAGAGAGTATCTGGATAAAGAGGAGGATTACATAGTGGCTCAGCTAGCAGAGTTGAGTTGTTGGATGAGAAGAGACTTCACCCTTGATCACCTAAAAGTGTATCAGAATCAAGTGCATAGAAGTTATAAAAAAAATGTTTCCTCTCACCAATTTGAGGTAGGAGACCTTGTGAATGAAGGAAAATCAGTTTAACACCACAAAGGAACATGAGAAGAAAGGAAAGTTTGAACCAAACTAGTTAGGGCCATATGTTGTGGTCACTAAAATTTGGTTTAGGCACATACAAGCTTTCCTACTCAGATGGTGATGAACTAAAGGAACCCATGAATGCTTATATGCATCTCAAGTGGTTCTATGCTTGAGTATGGGGTTCCTCAAAAATAGAAAAAATCAAATTAAAAAAGTAAAAAAAATAAAAAAAAAAAAGAAAAATCAATGCATCCAAGTGTGAAAACCACACAATTGTGGCACTTTGGACAAGTCCTTTGGTGAAAACTAGTTTTTAATGCCATTGGAGGGTCCATTGTTGTTCACAAGCATCTCCAAATGTAGGATTATGATGGCTTTATCCTAAGCTAGTCCTTTCCTATCTTTGAGATACTTTTGAGCCTATCCCTCTTGGCCTTGATCCAGGCTTGATCCAAATTTTGTGTAAAGGGTTTTCCTTTGTATATTCCCATCTCATGTTGGGGAAACTTTGCATCTTCAATTCTTGAACATACGCATGGCATTCTACCCTTGTACATCCCATCTAATGTTGGGGGCATCCACATTTCTTCGTTTCCTTGCACATAGCTTCATGGAAAACTTTTGAAAAAACAAAAAACATGCGTATAAATTTTTGAAAATCCCTAAACATTCAAATATGTTGGTCATAAAAATCAAAACATTCAAATATGTTTCATAGAAAACTCAAAACAATAAAACATTGTCTCGAGATACTACCAAAAAACGTAAAATGTTTCAAAATTGTCCCACAAAAAAAAGTAGTAGTTTTCTTACTTTAGTTGTTTGTTTGTACATAGTTTTGATTGCATTGCTTCTTTCATGTTGTGTGTTGTAAATTGGATTTCATTTTCTTCATTAGATTGAGTGTTACTTTAATCTATTGTGAATTACATTGAGTTCATTTTATCTTGCATACTTGTATATAATTGTGTGTGATTAGATTAGATTTGATTTTAACTTTTGTGTTTGTTGTTTGCTTGTACATTTTTTTTATCATCTCATCATCAATATCATCTATCATCACATCTATACATCATATATCAAAAAATGCTAAGTCTACATCAAACATGTATGCTAAGCTAATCATCATATTATATCATCAATGGGGCAAGAGGGGTTGTGCTAATCAAATTCTATCCCCCCACACCAATATCAAAAATAAAAACATGGTCTAATCAAAGTATCTCATCAACATGCAATGTGATATCATCAAATGCTATCTCATAATCAAACAAACATGTGATATAAACATAGACCACATAAAAATATGGATTACACATGTTATCTCATAAACAAAATGTGATACATCAAAATGGTCCATCATCATCATATATCATCATAATAAATGTCCATGTACAAAATCATGTGTCTCGATACATATCGATATACAAAATGCCATCATGGGCATGGATCAAAATGTGCCTTCATCACGAGGCATAATAAAAAAACAATATATAAAGTACATATGTATAAAAATGTGCCTTCATCATGAGGCATGATAAAAAAATATACATATACATCATCTCAAAAATGAGTCATCCTTACTCTTCCTTCATATCGAGATATCATCAAATAATACATCATGTACATACACATCAATATAAAATGAGTCAACCATGACTCTCTCCCATGCCTGATGACTACATCATGAATACCACTGGGTGGGGGGCATCTCTATGATGGACCCATGGAGGTACACTATGATGACATGAGGTTATTGAGGCCTGTATGACTAAAGGTTTATACTGACCTCTCTGATCGTGAGGTCCTTGTGATCTAGATCTCAATATCTAATAACTAACTCACTAAAAAGGAGTGGCCCTCTGTCCCTCTAGGATGGCCTCATGGTACAAATCCCTGTAATAAGATGCCTCACCACTAGCTGTCATCAAATCTAGTAGTATCCTCCTATGCATCCCAACTATTTGGATGGCCATTTGTAGAGCATCACACTCTATTCAATCTATATCTATCCTATGAGCTACTCTGATCTATGTCTCCACTAATCCTCTCTCAATATAGCTAGTCTGATCCCTCTCTGACTCTAATACTCTACTACTCTGTAATTTAATCTCTCTCTAAGGTAGCTACCTCACCTATATCTTGTGTAAATGATGTAGTGCTCCCCATCCTCCCCCACCTGACTGTGGTGGGGACCCCATCCATCCCAAACATCTCATCTCATCCATCCCATCCATCCCATCATCCATGTGATCCCCCCTCCTCCATCCCATCTCCATCCATCCCATCCCTCCATCTCCTCCATCTCCATCCCATCTGTGGACTGATAAAGGTCACATGTGTCTGAGGGGATGTGGTAATGGATATAAAGGTACATGTAGGATGGAAAGGTGATGGTATAATGGCACCTGGTACCAGGACTCTATATGATGGATAGCTGTGGAAGGACCATCATGTACATGTGGAACCCTACCTATGGTATGTATATATATATGCTGAACTATGTACCATCATGTGGGCTGTCCATGTATCATCCGTATCCTGTAATATCTAACATAATCTACCCTGATGATCCCATCTACCCATACCCTACATGGACCTATGGCCTATGGCCCTTGCTGGCTACTGCCTATGTGCTTGCTTCACTGCTGAGCCTATGCTCTAAGATCTAGGCCCTGTACCCCTATGTACCACTCATGGTTATCCCTATATATAGCTTCCTATATATGGTATCATCATCATCATCTCCATGGAAACATTATAGCATACCATCCTGGATAATCATGGGTCTCCCCTAGATCTACTATGTGTGGTCACTACACCCAAGGTTGTGGGACCACATGTGTAAAACTATCACGGGATCATCATAATTTGATCTCAAGGCCCAATATGAAAGGTCTCTCTAGACCTCTGACCATACATACCACATCTCATCACCAAGAATCCCTAGATGAGACCAAACTACCACTGGACCTTATCCACTTTGTACCACTCAAGGATGTGGTCCCTACTCCCAATAATGAAGTGATCTCTACTTCACTACTATGCTAAGCTCAACTAACATCCTCATGAGCCACCGATATAGCCTATATGGCTGCATGTAATCATCCATAAGTCTATATCTCATCAAAATATCACCTATAGTATGGTGTATCTCCCATGTGCCCACAAATCATCACCATCTGGAACCCATCCCATAATGGATGGCTCATCCAAGAGCCCAAGCTCACAATGCTCCTACTGGGCACCCTATGGTGATATGATCCCATGCCCATATCTGAAGTAAAATAGTGGCTAGACCCATGGTCTTCTAACCATGGTAAGCTATCAAGTGTAAAATTGAGTAAATGGGCTAGCTAGACACACTACCCCCAAATAATAAACTCTCCATGGATGAGTCCATGTATCACTCCAATCAGGCCCAAAGAAAAAGAGCACACCGTCTTTTAGGTAGCAATATGTCACCGATAAGAGCCATGAGATATATAACACCCGTAAGCCATCAATCCATCCATGATCTACATCTAGTAATGTCAACTGACATACCCCAGATGAGGTATGTCTACTACTCCAAACATCTCTACAAAATACTCTAAATATTATGGCCACGGTGGCCATCATATGTCACTAACTGACCCTAAATCGATACTCTCAAAATGTGCCAAACATCCTCTAATGTGATGCTCATCTCACTGTCTAAAGTCAAAGGTGAAACATCTGACTCTCATATGTGCCATCTCTCAATAAGGTTATGAGAAGGTTGTGATCCAGAGTGATTTGTGGCATGTGAGCCACATGTGAAAGACCTATCACATCTAGTGTAATCTCTAAATAGATGAGATCCATCATGAAAATGTGGCCTCATAGGCCCTCAACCGCCCATGTCGCTCTCGTGTCTCCAATCGAGGTAGGACCAATCTAAAAATGGGGAAAAAACACTCATCATAATCATTTTTCTTCTATCAAATCATCATCTAATTCTTCTATTCATCATCTAAGTTTTTCTAAAAACTTCCTAAATTACTTCTAAGGTCATTCAAAAATGTGGCCCTTTTCACCAATGCCACTTTTTTCAGCAAGCATGCCCATTTGATGCTAGCATGCCCTTTTCAACATGCTAGCCCCCCTTTACATCATCATGCCTTTTTTTCACACAAGCACCACCCCTATCCCCCCCCTTGGTTACATTCAATGCCATGCACATCCTTATGATGCTATTTACCCACTAACTTTACTATTTTCATGCATACGCACCTACTGTTTTTTCCACATAGCATGCATACATCCATCCATTTTTTTCTCACATGCACACAGCATGCCATTTATCATGATGCATACATGGATGCACGTATGTGTGCATTCTTTCATGCATATCAGCACCCCCCAATATGCATGCACACACCCCAAGGGTGCACCACGCATGCATTTCACGCATTTTTATACTATAATAAATGCAATAAATGAAGCTTAAATTCAAAAAAATTTTCTTTGTGTACATATAGGTCCATCCATCCCGAGAAGCCTCATGTAGTCTCAAACTCGAACATGTGTGTTTACATCATTATGGTTCTGAACCCTCACCATTTCTCTCAAAAGTCAGAGCAAAATCACTAGTAAAAATGGTAGGGGTAAATATCAAATAACTAGCTCATGATGGTTTTTACCCCTCGTGGCTTGGTTTATATACCCGTTTGACCCCCCCATCATGTCATGTCTCTCACTTTCACTCACTTTGAGACTGGTTGAGGACATGATCGTGATTCTTCTAATTTCTTCTATTTTCTTCTAGCACTTGCGATGATTATTTTTAATAAATAATCATTTTTCACCCATTTTTGCTACGTTGGGGCATGTTTTTGCTTCCCGACGACCCTTTTGCTACTACTGGGGCATATTTTTGCTTTCCAACATTATTTGGTGATGTCCTACATGACATTTTCATTCTTCTAAATCATTTTCTTCTCAAAAATTTAAAAAAATTTAAAAATTCAAAAAAAAACCCAAAAATTGGAAATTTTATAAAAAAAAAACCAAAAATTGGTAAAATCAATCAAAAATCCAAAAAATTGTAAAATTCAAAATTTTGCAAAAATTGGTAAAAGGCATGCACACAAAAATCTGTATCAAATGCATTGTCCTCAAACATCAAAATTTTCTTACAAAAGCATCTTTCTTCAGGTTTTCACTTGTTCTCACAATGACTGACTCATGGATCATTTTGATCTACCTCCATTAACAAAAGTTGGTCTACTTGTTATGTCTATACTATCTTGGCACAAATGAGTTTCCTAGTACTGTGTCATAGCACACAAATGATTTTCATGGGACTACTTGTGTCCTCCATTATTCCCCTTGCATGTATCCTTTCTTGGGGCACCATTTTCAACCCTTTTCATTAAAAACACAACATTCGGAACTAAAGCTTGATAACAAAAACATTAGTACAACTATCTTGAATGTTGTTTGTTTGAGTATGTGTGTATGTACTTGTTTTCCCTTGTCAGATTAGCTAGCTTGTTTACTTTCTTGTATTGCATTGCATTATGTATGTTGTATGGAGTTAAGCATCTTTTACTTTCTCGTATTGCATTGCATTATGTATGTTGCATGGAGTTAAGCATTTTTAGCAATGAACAATTGTTCGTATTATAACTTTCAATGTTATTTTACACTTTTGTTGTATGTGTATATTTTAATAAGGGCCGATGATGTTGATCATTTAAGAAAAGTGATGAAACAAAGTTGTTGATTGAATGAGATGGATGCAAAAAAATTTATTCCCACTTTCATCTATCAATTCTCATTACTATTCAAGGTTTCTTCTATCTGAATTCTTCTATCCATTTCCTTCCTATTTTTATCATCGATTGACTTCTTCTATCACCCCATCGACACTCGAGGGGGCATCCTCCATTCTACTAATTTTTTTCTTCAAAATTTCTTGTTTATGCTTGTCTACTTTCTTTGCAGTGACGTCACTTACGCCACCCCAAAGAGGGGAAATGTAGACACCTAAAATCTGCTTCCATGCAATTTTAATGCTAAAGTGGTACTCATTATCCTCTATTTCACCATTTCCATTATAATTAGTGATTTCACTAATTAACTAATGTTTCCCTCCATTTTGGTCAATTAATGACACTTCGTTAATTAACTAGCTTCTATCACATTCTGGATGCCAATTAATGACACTTCATTAGTTATAATCCTCTTCAATCAACAATTAGCTATTAATTAGCTAATTAAGCCTTTTTAACAAGCATTTAATCAATAAACCCTCTTATTGGCTAAATCCCACTTTCAAATGCTTCTAATCTCATCAAATTCCTCTTCAAACACCTCCAATTAGCCTAAAAATCTTATTCTAGCCTATTAATTAATCTAATTGATTAATTAAATGCACCCTCAACTCCCATAAAGTGCTAACTAAAGGTTAACTCACTCTCACCTAGCTATGGTTAATTAACCTAAGATTACTTTATGCTTTATTCATTTGTCCCACATGCACCAAGTTGCAAGCCTTTCCCAAATGGAAAGCCTATAAAAAGGACCAAGCTCCTTCCTCTCAAATTTACACCATGTTTTGAATAACATTAATCATATAAAACATATGAGCCTTACTCCATTGTTGGAATAGCTTACATCCCCATTTGCATCCATTTCTTCAAGTTGGTTAGTAAAGGAATATCTAATATGGCCTTGTAGCCATTGTTAGAGAGGTCCTTTCACCTTCAATGAAGTAGCAACAACACACACTTTGATTGCTTTTAAATCTCTAAACGATAATAATATTCCAAAAGGTATGATTACTCTAAAAGGTTGTTTTTCTTAAAGATGCATGCTAAGAATCATGTTCAATAAAAATATGAATAGGAATTAATATTTGTTAATCAAGGAATATTGTATTTACCATTATATGTAAATTTCAGCCTTAAATTCTCATATTTAATATTTACTAAAACAACAATTCAAGTCTCTAGTTCAAGTAGTATAAAGATGTATTTTTATGGTCTCATAGTGGCTTAAGAATCTTTGACTTCGGGATTATTATGCAAAAAAATTCTTAGGGAAGGACATAAAACTTTGAGGTGGAGACAGATACACATGAATCCTATCCTTGAAACCTTTATTTACAAAGAATTTCAAAATCTAGCCTCAAAGAAGGATCATCTTCCTAGTAATACATTCTACTTGGGTCAATAATCCGGTACATGTGTGGAAAAAGTGGAGAAATTAGGTTGTGCATGGACATTAGAAACTTAAACAAAGCATATAATAAAGATAATTATCCGCTCCTTTGCTTAGATGAGGTAATCCAGATGTTAAATGGGTCTAAATGATGGATTTTTTTCGGATCTTATCAAGTGTTAGTTGATCAACGTAACATGATCAAAACAACCTTCATTACTAAATGAGGAACGTTTAATTACAAACATATTCCTTTCAGACTAATAAATGTAGGGGATACCTTCCAATGAGTTGTGGATATAGTATTTCAAGGGTTCGTAGGTGAATTTATTGTTATTTATTTGGATGACCTTAATTTTTTCTCTAAGAAAAGGTTTGAACACTTACATGATTTGTGTAGTGCCGACCCTTTTCTTACCATGGTTTATTGCTAACTCGTTACTTCTAGTAGATTTTGGAAATGGTTTATAGCTCTATCTAGATATTATATGATTTCATTTGGATCATTTGATGGCTCATGTGATGGTTAGGGTGTGATGCGACAATCTAGTAGTGAGTATTATCATAATTTTATTTCGCATGATTTTTAGTTTCCAAGAATACATGATTCAAAGTTGATCCTATTTGACCTATGATGGATTTATGTTATCATTTTATACTTTGATAACATGGGCGTATTTTGACTATGGCATATTTTCATGATTATTGTAGTTGGAGCGCATATTTGGCTTAATTATGGATGCTCGTTAATAGTATATGATCATCATGGGTTTATATTTATTATTGTGTTGTAACATGATAACCATGATTATTTATTGCCATTATTTATCACACACACACACACACACACACACACACACACACACACACACACACACACACACACACACACACACACACACATATATATATATATATATATATTGGGCAGTATGTTTAATGTTTGCAATGAGTGTGCAGATTACAGGGAACAGAGAACGTGGGTTTTAGGGTGACAACTCAAGATGCACAAGCAGCCAATCGGGCCAAGTCCTATCCTTTTTTTGTATGAAGCCTTATTTGATTGTTGCATGTTGTATAGGGGGCACCATGGGTGACTCCAAAATTTGTAATTAATGTAATTGTGTTTTATTAGTCTTTTGTAAACTAGTTTGGGGACCTAATGGTCCCCACTTGTATTAGAAGTTTATTAGATTAATTAATTTTTTTTGGGAGGTTGGGGTCACATAAACACCCCTTGGGTGGGCCCCACAACCTCCATACTTGTGCCATTTTTCCAAACCCGAAATTGGGCTAAAAAGGGCAATTTTGGGACCCTTTCATCTTTGGGGTTCTCTTTTCATGAAAAAGAGCCCTTGGACCCTACCTATAGGTAGGAGGGCTTCATTTCTTGGTCAAATGGGATTTTTCCCTCCCATTTGACCTCTCACAAGTCACCATTCTTGTAATAATGGTTGGGTGGTGTGTTTCTAAAAATTTGGATGGTGTTTGACTTATTAACATTTAAGGGAATTTGGGGGATTAGTTCTTAAAATGATTTTTGTTTTACTCTCTTTTTTTTTTGAATCTTGGGTTGGGAAAAGAGAGGGGTGACACATGTCACCCTCTCATTTGGGAGGATATTTTCCTTGCTTCTCTTCATATACCTCCTCATGGAGGAGGAAAGAGACTTTTAGCTTGTCTTTTTTTGCATTTTGGATTTGGGAGTTGAGCTTGGAGCTTTGGCTTTGGAGTGGATTGGATAGCTTAGAATACTTGGAGAGATTTTTGAGGTAGGATTCTTGTGCCTTCATTTGTTTTATTATATGTATTTGAAGAAGGAAATGAATCTTGTGTGTGGCTATGTGTTTTGAATTTTGTTGTATGTTATGGATTTATGTGTTTTATTTATTTTCTCCATCCATCATGTGTAGTGATGGATTTTGGAGTAGTGTGGGGAAGAGGGAGGGAATTTCCCTCTTACCACATGGCTTGATGGACAAGCCATGTTGGAATTATTCATCTTTTTCCCTCATATGGTTTGAGGTGGGGAAGGTTGTTCATATGGTTTGAACCTCCTTCCCCATCCTTGGAAAGGAAACCCAATGAGGTTTGAAAATCCTCCCAAGGAGGAATTTTGGTGCTTGGGAGGAGAAATAAGGAGGGTGTGTTTTGCATGGAGGGATAAGGAGGGCTTATGGAGTTATTTTTGTGTGTTTCCTATGGTTGGATCACACCTTTTGGCATACTTGTATTTCTCATCCACTCTTCCCCATTGGTGGGAAAACATGGAGTTTTCTCCCCTTGTGTTTGGTGGTCCTTTTTGGTGTTTTGTGTGTTGAAAGTTGTTGCATTGTGTTGTTGTTTCTTGTTCATTTCCCTACCCACTTGTGCATACTTGAGGATTGCTTTCCCTCTCTCCCATGGGATTGGAGGGAGGCTAGCATGTCCTCCAAACTTTGGAGTTGGCATGTAATGATGCCAATAGGTTGGGAGGTAACTGAGCCTATCTCCTTGTGTTTTGAAGACCTTATGGAATGGAAAGCATGCAAATTTGAGCTTGAAGATTGTTGGAGAAAATGGAGACTTTGTCATGTTATGTTTCTTTCCACTTTTGGTGAAATCTTTTCTTCTTGGTGTACATTTGGTTATTGTAAAATTATGTTGTAAATTCTCCTTGTAAGTCTCCCATATTGGGATGTGTTTGTAACTTACTCTTATAAAGGATGTATCTTTGTAATATTTTCCCTACCTTGTTATGGGTTGAAGGGTAGCATTAGAAGAATGAGTTTTGATCCTCTTCATAAGGAGGAATATTGTTGTGTTGGAACCTTGTTACTCTCTTATTGTAGGGAACTCATACCATTTTTTTGCACATGTCTTATAAACCTTATTTCAATGAAAGTTGTAAGAATGTCTTTCTCTACAAAAAGGGTAGTGTAAGAGTTAGAAAGTTAGAATATGAAACTTGCACTTTTACTTTGTATTGCAAAGAAAATGAGTTGAAATTTATTGTAACTTCAAGGATGGTTGTTGTAATAAATCTTGATGTTTCATATCAAAATGAACTTTTCATTCCTTGTTCTTGAAAAGATTGAAAAAAAACTTTAGCTTGGAAGCTAGGGTAAACTATCTCCAAATTGAAAGAAAGCTTGTATTACTTTGCATGTTGAATGAAGATTTGATGGATTAAATGAATGATAGTGTTACCTTGCCTTGGTTGAACATTTGACTTATTTGTTTTGTGTGTTGTAAAAAAAGGAATAAGTCACATTTATAATCCATTTTGGTGTATTCAAATGTTGTTTTTATATGTATAAGTGAGGGAAATAAATGGCATTGTGTTAATGGTTGAATTTTCACTTATATTGGAAGAAATTAGTGAAGTAGTTGTCTTGTTTTGATTATTAAAGGATCCATTAAATTTTACATTTGTTTCTTAATATGTTGAACTTGAAAAGAAAGTATTCATTTGGTTATGATGCCTTGGAAACTATATGATAAAGGTTCTTTTGTTTTGTTTATTGTTGTTAAGGTTGCAATTCAGATTTTAGGAGAGCCACTCAAAGTTCATTGATTTATTATGACATACTTATGGACCTATCTATGTTTATATATATACATGTGTGTTTGTGTGTGTGTGTGTGTGTGTGTGTGTGTGTGTGTGTGTGTGTGTGTGTGTAAACATACATATCCTTTCACCTATTTTGATAGATGGTTCTTCTTGAATATATATATATATATATATATATATAAACAAAACTCCCATTTAATATATACATAAATACATACATACATACATACATATACATACATACATATATATATATGCTTTATATTGTGTTATAATAAAATAATAATAATAATTCAAACCAAAATTCATTTGGTTATTTTAAAATAATAGTATATTATGTTGGTAATATAGATATTAAAAAAAAAAAAAAAAATTGTGGGGGGGAGGGGCTAACCCCCTCGCGCCTCCCCCCCATTTGTCTTGAACACCACCTTTCCCCTTCACAACCCCTTATCCCTCCCCACTACCTACGACTCCCACTTCCGCCCTAATCCACACCACCCAGCCGCCCCTGCCGCCACTCCCCGCTGCAACCCCTCCCCACTCGTGGTTGTTATATTCTGTTATGTCACCCTTGTTTTATTAGTGTTATGTTGTGGACAAAACCACCCTAAATCCACCACCCCCTTGATTTTTATGGCCCATATTATAACTTCAAACATATCAATCTCAGCATTACATATCCACAAGTAGCATCATATACATAGAAAATATTTTTAAACAAATATAAATCTATATATATTTACATATACATACATACATACATACATACATATATATATATATATATATATATATATATATCATATATATATATAAAAACCCTATATTTTTAGAAAAACAAAAATAAATAAGGAGGGGAACGAGTTCGTCTTCAATAAACCTTGCACACACAAAAATCTTCCTTCATGGCCTCTTCCCCAACCCTACACAAAAACAAAGAAAACAAAATGAAACAAAAAGAAAAGAGCAAAGAAGCTCTTAGATGAGTATTAGGGATTATTTAGGATCCTAAGATCAAGACTTAGATTGGATTCCAAAGGCCCAAGATTTGACCCTCCTACACCTCTTTAAATTTGGGAATTTAGTGGGAAGTGGTGAAATAAATAATTAAAAGAGGGTGGGGAGCCAATTTATTTAAATGAGGGTCAATATCATAAGTGGGTGTCCTTAGAAAATTTTAATTAACATGACCCTTGAGGAATAAATCAAGATTATTCCTTGATTTTACTTTGAATTTAAGATTATGATTAAATATTTCATGGACTAATCAATAAATTTATTTAATAAAGTAACCATGGGTTAAATGGGTGATGTTAACTAATGATGAAATGAAATCAAATATAATAGGTAAACTTAAATTACATTTCAAATTTAAAAAAATAGCCCAATTTTTTTGTAGTTTTAAGGCGTATTTTAGTGAATTAAATGGGGCATTACATTTGGTATCATAACACAAGTTCAACACTGAAAGCTCTGGGGTAAAACTTTAGGATAATTAATAATGGTTAAAGTTATAAATGAAAATTATTCCAAACCGTTTCCGCAACCATATACAACTTAATAACATACCATTTCATTTCACACATAGGATGGCACCTACATGAGACTTTGATCCATTAGTGACTTGGAACATAGATCACATACACCCGAATCACGTGCCCTACGATTTGAGAGATATTTGAGGAACTTCATTGCTTGATAGGTGTTGCTAGTAGTGCCTTCCCACCACCTTAGGAGCCGAGAGAGGAGGATGTTTTTCAGTCCAGGAGAAGATGAGCCGATAAACGAGGTGCACACTCGGAGCCTCTTGAGCATGATATTCTGAGACGGGATAGGTCTCATAGTCTTCCATTCACCATGAGAGGATACCTTCACTTTGTTAGAGATGCTCTCATTGCATCAGGGACCTATTTCATGGAGCATGACACCATTCACCTGTAGATGATAGGATATGTCGCATTATGGATTGTGATACAAGAAGCGTGATTAGAGACCTTCTTCATTGCAGCCACCTACTTATAGTGGCAATACGATGGATTTGGGGCTGATTCATGGCTCCTCAGCCTTGACAGTGCTTTGGATTGCATCATATGAGAGAAATGTCAAATCTAGATTCACTATACACCTCCTCTCGTGATGACCCAGCAGTGTATGGTGGAGGAATGAGGATCAAAAGCTCCACCCGAATAAAGACACATTCACTTGGAACTATTTGAGGAGTGCTTCAGATCACGTTATATGTTTGATCATTTCATTCAAAATAGGATTGATGAGTTCCATGACCTACGAGGGGCTCAAGAATAGGATGGTAGCAAAGAATGAGAGTAGGTTTTTGGATTTGTTGTAGTATGTGGACTATCTGCGAGATGAGAAGTTGCAAGTTAACAGGTTTATTCGGGTCACGAATGCGAGATATAGCCTAGGGAAGTTAGGATTTTATCTCCTCCTACACTTGAGAAGGCCTTAGAGAAGTACCTACTAGCCGAGAATAGACCATGGCTCAGGAGCACAAAGACAAAAACATGGCTAAGTATCGGAGAAGATGCAGATTTTAGAATCGAGAGATCACGGGGTACATCACCACCCCTAGGGAGGATTCAAGCCTCCTCAATCAATATCAAGGCCTCCAAAGCACGCATAGCTATAATCACAACATCATGCCCACCATTAACAGAGGTCTAGGTAAACTTAGAGCATGTAGAGAGGAGAAGCTAGAGGAGGTGTTGGTGGGGGAAGAGATAGGAGACATGGTAACCTAACAAGTACACACCAACTCACACTCAATTCTGTTAGGGTTGGGCTAGTAGGATCAGTGCATCATAGTAAATGAGGGACCACTTCTCAAAGAGGTGTAGTAGATGTTTCATTGTGTATCACTATGTGTACACACAAACGCACCACCTTTGATGGACAGAGAACTCTTATTTCTAAGTAGACAGTGTTGAGATGTTAGATGTGCCCATCATCTACGTAGTGGTAGATAACCACCAGGTTGAGCATCAAGCCACAGTTATTGAGACAACAGTACTATCAGGGGTATTTCTATCTCAGTTCTCTTTAATTTGATGCTTCATATTCATTTATATCTCCATCTGTAGTGGACCAAAGTGTGGGAAAGTGGTCACTAGGAAAGTAGATAGTTATCTAGGTTGAGTTGGCCTTTGGGCAAAAAACTCACAATGGATACCTATGTGGAGAGTTATGTACTTGATTTGGGAGTATTCTCCACTACCTTGGACCTCCAGGTGTTGCCATTAGGATCCTACGAGGTAATTAGGGCATGAATTAGGCTTGAGTCTCATCAAGCCAAAAAGTTAGATTGTAGGGGTAAGATTATAGAGTGTTAGGATGAGCTTGGGAGATCAGTTGTTATTTTTGGGATGAAGAGGCCTATCTCATTGCGTATGATATTATCTCGGCTAAGAAACTCAAGTGGAGCATGCACAAGGGTTGTTAGTTATTTTCTATCACTATTAGTGACCGATCAGAGAGTACTATAGAGCATTCACCTCTTGATGATCATGCAATATTGAGGGAGTTTGTAGATGTATTTCTAGGTGAGCTTCCTGGGTTACCACCTCGTAGAGAGGTGGATTTCACTATAGATCTAGTACAGAGCCGCACCAGATTTCTAGGGCACCTTATCGGATGATGACTCTAGAGCTTCATGAGCTCAAGATCTAGTTAGAGCAGTTGTTGGAGAAGGCATTATTTGCCCTAGTGTATCCCCATGGGGACCACTGATTATTTTTGTAAAGAAGAATGATGGTTCTCTCAGGCTTTGTGTTGATTTCAAACAGCTTAATAAGGTCACAATTAAGAACCATTATCCACTTCCGCATATTGATGATTTTTTGATCGATGAGGGGATCAGAGTGTTATCCAAGATTGACCTCAAGTTAGGATATCATCAATTGTGCATTGCAGATGAATATATTCATAAGACAACTTTTCTATACGACATGGGCAGAATTATAAGTTCAACATTGTCCCTTTTGGCTTGAATAATGCCCCAGCTTATCTTCATGACCCTCATGAATGGGGTATTCAGGACCTTTTTGATCATTTTGTCTTGGTGTTCCTAGATGATATATTGATTTATTCTCATTCCAGGAGGAACATGAGGAGCATTTGAGACAGGTACTACAAGTTCTGAGAGAGAAGAATTTGTTTGGGAACTTGAAGAAGTGCATCTTATTTCAGACTGAGATTCAATACTTAGGGCACATCATTTTAGGAGAGGGTATCTCGGTAGATCCTATAAGATACGAGTTAATCTTGATTGGCCAGTGCCCACATCAGTTAGTGAGGTGAGGAGTTTCATGGGATTAGTAGGGTACTACCGTAGGTTTGTACAGGATTTTTCCAGGATTACACATCATATTACTTCTCTTTAATGGAAAGGGAAGAAATTTGATTGGTTAAAGAGGTGTGAGTAGGATTTTTAGTTGTTTAAGGAGAGATTGACCACGGCACCTATCTTAGTAGTTTTGGATCTGATAGAGGAATTTTGGTTTGCACTGATGCTTCACTAGAGGTTCTGGGAGCGAAGTATTATGCAGAGATTCAGGTTATTACCTTTGAGTCATGTAAGCTCAAGGATTATGAGCTTAACTATCCTACTCATGACTTGGAGCTTGTGGGTGTTGTTCACACTCTAGTGCATTGGCATCATTTCCTTTTGGGTAGGCCATTCATTTTGAGGACAAATCATCATAGCCTTCAACATATCTTCTCATAGCCAAACCTCAATGCTTCCCAATGACATTGGATGGAGTTCCTATGTGAGTATGTCATGGAGGTTCAGTATATCAAGGGAAGTAAAATCTTGTTGCAGATGCACTTAGTAGATGATGGAAACATAAGATTGCTTCCATGACATTACATTGCAAATTTGAGAGGCGTGATTCTTCAAGATCTTCCAAAGGACAAATTTTATAAGGGTGTTAGGAAAATTTTTTGAGTCACAAGGTTCCTTAGAGGGAAGATATTTAGGGTGAACTTTAGAGGAAAATGGTCTACACTGGTTTCATAGGCATATCTATGTGCTTAAGACAGTGATCTTCGTAGCCTTCATTCTTTTCGAGGCTCATCAATCCCCATATGTGCAGTGCATCAAGGAGTGAATAAGATGCACACCGATTGAAGAGCTATATTATTGGTCGGGTCTTTGAAGGGATATAGTAGATTTTGTAGCTCATTGTCTTGAGTGTCAGAGGGTCAAGGCTGAGCATTCTCATCCTGCAGGACTCTTATATCCTCATGACATTCCCGAGTGGAAATGGGACATTATCTCCATGGATTTCATTTAGGACTCCCTATGTCTTCTTATCATCATGATGCCATTATGGTCACTGTGGATAAGTTGACAAAATTTGCACATTTCTTCCCAACCAAGGTCACCTATAATGCACTATCCATCACCAAAGTGTTTATGGAGGATATTTTCAGATTACATGCACAGGATTCTGAAGACCATCATTAATGATAGGGACACCATTTACACTTCAGATTTCTGGACTTCTTTCAAGTCATCTTGGAACATGGATTAATTTCAATTCAACATATCATCCAGAGACAAATGGACATAGAGAGGGTTAATCATGTATTAGAGGACATGTTGAGGATGTATGTGATGGACCAATAGAAGAAGTGGGAGGATTATCTACACTTGGTTGAGTTTTCATACAACAACAACTATCATAGTTCTATCGGTATGGCTCGCTATCAGGCTTTGTATGGATGACCTATATAGGACACCTTTGAGTTAGGACAAAGGCTGATGATAGATTGTTCTTGGGCCAACTTACCTTTAGGACTTGGAGTAATAGGTTATATTGATTAGGCAATGTCTTGAGTAGGCTAGAGCATGCCAAAAGGCATGCACACACCAAGAGAGACTGATCATTCACTTTATAGTGGGTGAAAAAGTCTTCTTGAGAGTTCATCCACATAAGAGCCTAATCCACTATGGAAAGGGTTCTAAGCTTTCACCTCATTTTATGGGGCCATTTGATATCTTGGAGGTCATAGGTCATTTTTTCTACCACTTATCTTTTCCACCACACTTACATGGGTCGGCGATGTGTTCCATGTTTTCAGTATTATGTAGATATGTACCTAATATCTCTCATGTTTTGGAATTTTGTCCTTACAAGTGGAGGATGAAGGATAGTGGAGACTGGATCCCTTTACATTCTAGAGCATCTGAGATTGGCCCTTCGGGGTGAGACTTGGGCCAAGTTAGAGTGCAGTGGGACAGATATGATGAGACAACAACTACATGGGAGGATGTTACACCATTAAGGGTTCGGTATCCCTATCTCTTCCAATGGCTTCTAGGAGGAAGTCTAATTTTAGGAGAGGAGGATGTAGTTCCCACCCTTTTTTTACCATAGTTTATTGCTGACTCATTACTTATAGTAGATTTTGGACATGGTTTATAGCTCTATCTTGGATATTATATTATTTCATTTGATTTTGATGGCTCATGTCATGGTTAGGGCACGATGTGCCAATCTAGTAGTGATTATTATCATAGTTTTATTTCATCCATGATTTTTGGTTTCCAACATGATACATGATACATGGGATTTATGTTATCATTTTTTATACTTTGATAGCATGGTGTACTTTTACTATGGCATATTGTCATGATTATTATACTTAGATCTCATATCTAGTTTAATTATGGATGTGTGTTGATAGTATATGATAATCATGGTTTAATATTTATTATTGTGTTGATAGCATGTTAACCATCATTATTTATTGTCATTATTATCATATTTATGTATATATTGGGCAAGTATGTTAAATGTTTGCAATGAGTGTGCAAATTACGGGCACGTATAGGAGAACGTGGGTTTCAGTGGTGGCAACTTAAGATACAAAAAGTGGCCGATTAGGCTAAGTCCTATTTGTGTTTTTTTGTATGAAACCTGATTTGATTATCGCATGTCAGTATAGGTGCACCATGGGTGACTCCAAAATTTGTAGTTAATGTAATTGTGTTTTGTTATTCTTTTGTAAACTAGTTTGGGGGGCCTAATGGCCCCCACTTGTATTAGAAGTTTATTAGATTAATTAATTTTGTTTTTGGGAGGTTGGGGTCACATAAACACCCCTTTGGTGGGCCCCACAACCTCCATACTTGTGTCATTTTTCCAAACCCGAAATTGTGCTATAAAGGGCAATTTTGAGACCCCTTTCATCTTTGGGGTTCTCTTTTCATGAAAAGGATCCTCTTGCATCTTATCTATAGGTAGGAGGGCTTCATTTCTTGGTCAAATAGGATTTTCCTCCCATTTTACCTCACAGTCACCATTCTTGTAAGAATGGTTGGGTTGTGTGTCTCTAAAATTTGGATGGTATGTGACTTATTAACATTTAATGGAATTTGGGGGATTAGTTCTTAAAATGATTTTTTGTTTTACTCTATTTTATTTATTTTTAATCTTGGGTTGTGAATAGAGAGGGGTGACACATTTAACCCTCTCATTCTGGGAGGATATTTTCCTCGTTTCTTCTCTTCATATACCTCGCTACGAGGAATGGAAGGGT
>CM031242.1:464734073-464820118 GCA_018340775.1 Taxus wallichiana var. yunnanensis | reverse complement strand
TAGTTTGTTATATTTTAAACTTTAACAAAACAAGGAAGTGGTGCTTTGGTGGTCTCGTCTGATTTATTTGCATGTGTTTAAGGTGAATGCTTTGCTCTTGGAAAGACTAGCAGATACATGAGCTAGTTCTGAGGGAAATATGTATGATTCGTTTATTTCTCTTCTGTTATAAAGTATAGGTTGATATAATTGTTGATCTAACTTTTGGAATTGTTCTATCATGCTGATGGAATCATGAAAGGTTATTCATTTATTATGTTGAATATATTAGTCCGTCTGATGTTGTTGTCCTTGGGATTCAGATGGATAGTTGGTTAGATGCATTTGTCTTCTTGGTCTCTAACGTTTTGATGAAATATTTGAAAGGTATCTGAGACTATTTAGTGACTATAATATGAGCTACGCGTTTATAGTCATGTTGTTTTACGAAAGCATAGTCTGAAATGTGTTTACTTGTTTGGTGTTTTGATCTCATTTAAACAGGGTGTTTAATGAAAACAATTGATGGATTGCAATTGTTTTAAGAGTTAGTGCTTATCATGCCTGGGCCATCGAACTCGAACCATGTTGACAATTTTTGCAGATGGTTGCCGTAAGTGGTAAAAGCACGCAGATCTGATAGGATGATCAGATTGTTTAAATTTGATTTTATGTTGAATTACAGCTTAATTTTCTAAATGTACTATATGAGGAAAGATGTTCTTTTTCCGTTGAGCATTGTATCAAGTATGCTGAATGCATAAAATGTATTTGATTAGTTCTGAAGGGAATGGAAATAGATATTTGATACTTATGTGTTTGCATCCGTATCTTGATAGTTTGACCTTCTTCGGTTCAAATGATCTAAAGAGCATTGTTATTATTGTTTATATTGGAGACTTTTGTGATTATCAATGTAAGCTTGCAAGAATATGTGACTGATTATTTATGATTGTTTAGCAGTTCTTATATGTTCTATCCAAAGCTAAATTGAAATTTAGATCTCTGTCTTTCTAGAGGCTAGGGTAAAAATAAACCTAAGCAAGACACTAAACAAGCTGGATTAGATTATCAATTCCTAGTTTTGATTAAGCCAGGACAACGTTTAATTGGACTCTTAATCATTATGTCTCGATACTAATAAGTAAGACATAAATTCAGTTATGAGAACTGAGATAAACCTAAAAAGGGTTCGGTTGGCAATCACAAGTGAAGATTTTGGGTTATTGTCCAATTTCGTTGAATTAAGTAAATTCTATGAACTCCTTGATGGGACCATAGCCTTAATAACTTCTCTGTGTAAAGGGTTTTATTAAGAAAGGTCATTCTAAGGTGAGGAACCCAGGGATCGGGAAAGGCTAACCTTAGGGGAACATCTTTTAATATAATTTAAACTCAATGTGCGTAACGCTTATTAATAAGTAGATCTTTTTGAGGTAGATTTAAAGGTTGACAGCACAAGTCAACTGCAGGGTTGTACCTTCGAGAAGATTAGGATCTTCTCAAGATACAACAATGCAGGTGACTTATGACGACACCCTTTGCATTGATCGTTAAGATTTACACCTTTAACTCGAACAAGTTACTCTGGGACCGATTAGGAATGTGGTCACATTATAAGGCTTCCTAGAGACTGGGGTATCTTGACACACTCGGGTTTAACTAGGGTGACTAGATGTCATCTTATCCCTAGTCCTCAGAGCATCCATATAACGTTGTCACCTTACTAATCCATTTCCAAGTGAATAACTTGGGATAAGGGGGACTGACAGAAGTCGGTATAAGACATTCCATATAACATAAGAATGGGGTGAAGGACGTATTCCAGATTGATGAGTATGCCGTTAAGGAATACGAGACATAAGCAGTATGTTTCAAATCTTTGGCCAAAGTATCGCAAGCTGCTGATTGCGTTGTCCTGAGTCACCTGGTCTAAGGGATGAGATGCCGATGAATAATGGTAACAATTATTCAGTTAGGTTCCTTGGACAGAGCATTCTGAATCCTAGAATAGGGAAGAGAACCGCGAGAGTGAAGTGTTAAATGAAAACTCCAACTCTTATTACTCATGAATAGATCGGTAGATTACCGAGTCATGGAATGAATAGATCGGAGGTACTCCGAGTCATTACAGCTGCATATGGTTATCTATTATAAGAATGGTTATTTGATTTGTGAGTTCTAAATTATGTATTTAGAACTCCGGAAGCATTATCAAAAAAAATAAAATTTGACTTGTTCTAATGTATAAATGGAGGACGTTACATAATTCCAATGAGAGTGGGAGTTTTGCCTCTCTTCCATATACCAAAACGAAAGGATAATTTCCGATGGCCCTTTTAGGTGTGATTTGATCTCGCCATATAAGGCGGTCTTAAGATGTGTATGCCAAGTCCTCTTGTTAGTCTCCATTGTGCACTTAATAATCCTTATGAGGTTTTTTGCTGCTACACTCACCAATCCGCTTCCTCATGGATAGTAATTGATGAAGTTTTGAGGTATAACCTATTTTTAACAAATTCATTCACTCGCTTTCATACCAAGAAAATCCAGAGCATTGTCTGCGAAATGACTATAAACGGAACACCAACCTTGTCATTATACCCTCCAAAAATCTAGAACGCGCTTTTCATTGCTCTCTTTTAATGCTACCGCCTCTGTCCATCGAGTAAAATAGTCTCATTTCGGTAAGGACCCACTTATGTCCGTCACTCAATGGAGGATTAATCATTCCAATGAAGTCCAACCCCCATTGAACAAAGGGTTGATCCACTTGAATTGGATGCAATGGAAGAGCTGCCAACTTCTCGCTTTACCTCGTGAAAAAGGCACATTCTTTGCATTTCCTTACCCAAAGATGGGCATCCTTGAATAAATCTGTCCAATAGTAGCCGCTCGCATGATCTTGGTAGCTATTGTTCGTGTGGAATAATGTCCTCCAGATAGGCCATTATGAAATTCTTCTAGTATCTTACTTACCTATTCTCGGTCCTACGCACCAAGGAGGACGCCTGCTCAAATCTTTTCGAAAGAGAACGCTATCTACCAAAACATATGGGATAGATTGAAGATGGAAAGTTCGCCTTTGGTTTTTATCCATGTTTGTTGGGTATGCTCCTGAGAAGATGAAATTCTTCATTTTGGATAACCAGTCAGCTTGATCAACATCCTCATCAGTATTTAGGAGTGTCACATCCTCATTACTTTTTGATTCCATGTCTGTTGCAAGTTGCTGACATAAACCCTTACCTCTGACAAGTTTAGTGACTTTGATGTGCACGTCATACTCCATTACCTTTGTGATCCATCCAACACGCTTTTCGTTCATTTCTTTGTTCAGCAAAACTCCTCGACACCCGGATGAGACACCATCGATGAATCTTGTTGTTAGACAACATGTGCTTGAATTTATTCAAAGCTCGAATAACCACAAAGACTTGCTTTTAATGAATGAGTATTTGAACTCGTAGTATTTGAGGGATTGACTAAAGAAAGCGATTGGTCAAGCTCCATCAGTTGTTGTTTTGTTGGGTGAGGATCACTTGAAATGCTCTCTTGACTTGCAAAAGCATAAAGGATAAAGTCTTTGTCAAACCTGGGGTTCACTAGTGTGGGAGCTTGAGAAATTTCTGTTTTGATGGCTTCAAAGCTTTCTCATCCTTCCTTTGTCCATGAGAATGGCATGTTTTTCTTTAGCATGGTGTCAATGGTTTAGCCAATGTCACAAATTGAGGGATGAATCTCCGCACGAAATTTATGGTTCCCAAAAACTTTGAGGCCCTTCTTGTGACTTGGGAGAGATAAGGACATAATTGAATGAATCGTGGCTGGATCGATTGATAATCCTTCTGCTGAAACCACATGCCCCAACAATTTTCCCTCGTGCACTGTGAAAATACATTTCTTGGGGTTAAGTGAAACCCAAATTCCCTACACCTTTGGAAAAATTTCCTTAGATGCGTGATGTGATCTTCTCGCATGCTTAGAGTATACGCTATATCATCAAGGTAAACTAAAATAATATCGTTGATTAGTCCCTTAAATGCCATGTCCATGGCTCTTGGAAAGTAGCCCGACATTGACAATCCGAATGGCATTTTATTGTAGGCATACGTGCCCCACTTGTAGTGAAAGCCGTTTTGAATTGGTCGGATTCTTGACTAGGATTTGATTGAACCCAAATATCCATCGAGTAAAGAAAATCTTTGAGCTCCCGCCACCGCTTGAAGGATCCGCCCATCGATGGAAGAGGATAATGGTCTTTTAATGATGCACGATTCAAATCCTTGAAATCTACGCATAACCAGATCTCTCCATTCTTCTTCCTCACGGGCACCAAATTGGCTACCCATGAGGAATGCTTGATGGGAAAAATTATACAGCCTCGATGAGCTTGCTTAGCTCCTTTCTCATTAGTGGCTCAATTTTGGGATTAATTGGTCTCTGCTTTCTCGATTTAACCGCTTAGCATTAGGATCTAGTTCGATGGTATGTTTTGCTAGACTCGATCAAAACCACGCAGATCTTTATAGCTCCATGCAAAGATGTCATGATACTCTTGAAAAGTTTGATGAAAGCTTCTTTCTTCGTAAGTACACACTTTTCCGATCTCAAGAAATTTTTCATTTGATACTTCAACTTCCTCAAAATATTCTTCTCTCGACCACCATGTTAGGGCTTTGTCTTGTGGCTTGGTCATCTCAATTGAAAATGGATTCCAAAGTGACTAAACCTTTTGGCAACTTGTTGCTTTTCAATCAATAATTTTCTCACCATATGACTCTGTGAATTTATCTTGATTCTTTGAGAAACTCCGCCTCTTCTTGTAGGAAGAGGACAATTTTTTTCACTATCAAACACTTGCCAACTACTCACATTATCAAGGACTGTTGGTCGAACCACCATTTTAACAAATTACTGCCCTTCTTTCATGATATCAACTCGGTATGTTGCATTATGAACCAATTGTAAGCAAGCCTATCTCGCATCTTGATTTTTATTTCTAGGGATTGCATGGATTCCAAAAGCTTCAAAATCTTCAATCGTCCCAGGACTTCAGTTTCTTGTATGATCTTAAAAGATCATTTTGGATGCACTACATGCTGAAACTTGATGAACAACTAACTCACTATCTCCAAAAATAGTCAGGGCCTTGATTCCCTTCCTTTGGGCTAGCTGAATTCCTTGCACAAGAGCCTCGTATTCAAGAACATTGTTAGTGCAATCGAACCGCAATCGGAAAGATGAGAAGTACTTATCTCCTCTCGAGAAATTAACATAACACCAGCACCAGATCCATTCTTACTTCTTGAGCCATCAAAGAACAATTGCCACAATCCTTTAGAATCACTTGGTGTTTTGACAAGTTGTGGTATGATCGTATCTTCTTCATGGATACAAAGTACCTAATCCTCGTTTCTTCTAATACTAAAAACCAACTTCTTCTTCTGCTAATACATCAGCTTAGGGATCGTATCTTCAATGATCTCTACTTACTTCATCTAGCAAAGTATCAGGGACTTCTTCAACAAGGGTGGTTGGTTCATGATCGCATCTTCCTCTTCGGGATCGCCGATGGTGTAATTTCCATTTATGGGACTAGCAAGGTAGGGTTCTACATGATTATGGCAGATTGGTTTTTCCCTTATAGTTACTTTGGTTTTGTATCGAGTCTTGAGAATCATATGTGACCAATCGGCCGATAGGTAACCGCCATCTTGGCAAAGTGAAATCCCGTGATAGGCAGAGGGCAAAGAGGGGAGGGAGATCGATGACCGATATGTCTTGGGTGAATGACAAACTTGGGCATGCATGAATGGTAAGTCAAGTCCTTTGATAACCCCAAATGGTTTTAACAGCATGTGCCATCTAGTTGAACAACCCTCTTATGATCGGCGCATATTGTATGCCTAGTACATCTAATTTGTTTTGGCGTGACAAAGCTACTCTTGCACCGTAATCGATCATGCAATTATGTACTAGGTGGTCGCCAATGATCGGTGGAAATGTAGAATGGAGGTGGTTTGTTTACCGTAGGAATGATTTTCCTTCCGCTTGACACAAATTTGTAGCATTTGTCACTCCATGGCTTGGTGATCCGCTGGTTGTACTAAAACTGTTCAGAGCTTCTCGCAACAAGTTTCTTTGGGAAGGGATCGAGAGTGTGTCCCACATGGTAACGCTCAGATTGGTTTTCTTCATTTGTTCTACTATGCTGAAGGGAATTGCTCCAACTTTGATGACACTTTTTTGGGCATTGGGGTCCTCCTTTGGAAAATGTTTGTTGGGTACCGTGATGCCTGGAGAACCATCTTTCCTCGCGGTGTGCTAACCGGTGTTTCGTGATTTCTTTCCCACATTTTTATCAATTGCCATTTGAAACCTGTGTTGAGAAGTGGATGCTATATCAGCTTCGATAGGTTGAGGATCCATTGCTCTTTTCTTGAACGAGTGTTTGCCGCCACCGATCAAGAATCTATATTCAATCCGCAAAAATCTTCTACTTGCGCAAATTTAGCAAAGCGGATTCTTCAGTGCGCCGTGGTTGATCTCTGCTTCTTGTGTAGATGAATTGTTTGTTAACTCTGAAGGGGCAGATACACTTTGAACCATAAGGGCCTAGCTAAGAACCCCATTGGGACAAATATTTTGATTGTGAGGTTGAGAGCAAGGATAACACCATTCGTAGTCTTGAACTAGATTATTTTGAACAGGTACTATAGCTCTAGATGAGCTAGCTGCAAGAGGGTTCTGAAAGTTCAAGGGCCTGACATTTGCAACTTGACTTGTAGTTTGATTTCGAGGCTGATTGTTTCCTTGAAAAGGAAGACAATGAGCTTAGCCTGATACACGCTGATTTTGTGGCTGATACGGATTTATTGTATTGAAATTGTTGCCTTTTGAGTGCAACGAGCTCATTTCCAAAAAAATTCAAAGAGTGACTTGACTTCAAATAGGTCATTTGAAGAGGCAGGGGAAGATTGAGATGGTTTCTTGAGTCTACTGAATAGAGCAATGATAGGTCAATGATTCGTAAGATTTGGAGAAAAGGGCATTGGTGGTCGTGGAGCTATCTTTCCATCCTCGAATCAAAGAATTCTTCTCGCACTTATGGCAACTTCGTAAGCATCGTGAAGTGTAGTCCCTCCCATGGACTAGATCATAAATCTACGCTACATCGCTATTCAAGGCTCGTAAATAGTACAAGAATGCATTATGTACGTAAAGGCTTTACGAGCACCGGAATCCTATTCTAAGTTCTGTGGAATCGGAAGTTGAAATCACTCATGTATTCTTGGGAAGCTCTCTTTATGGTAGAAGTTGTTCCAAAAGTGATAGGTGATCACTTTTGTCTTCAAATTGTTTACATAGCTTTTCTCTAGCTCGTCCCAAGTGGTTATAGTGCCAACACCTAACCCGCAAAACCATCAAGCGCTTTTCCTTGAAAGAGGTAGCAAGAAGTCTAACTACAACGTTGTCTTCGGTGATATTATGTATCATGCAGATGTCGGCTATCAAAGATATGCTCCACTGAGTAACGTGAGTTTCCCCGTGTAGAAGGGTAAACTTTTGAGTGCCGCAATGTATCGAATCACATTGAGCCAACATTAGAGGACTCGCTTGCATTGAAAGGAGGAAAACTTGGTTCCTCGCCATAAAGAACGAAAGGTTGATTGTTCTGGTGGAGGAAATCTTCCGTAAGGAGGAGTTGAATGACCCTATTAGGTAAAT
Source organism: Taxus wallichiana var. yunnanensis (assembly GCA_018340775.1). Lineage (NCBI taxonomy): Eukaryota > Viridiplantae > Streptophyta > Pinopsida > Cupressales > Taxaceae > Taxus > Taxus wallichiana. The sequence goes on along the minus strand of CM031242.1, from coordinate 464,812,408 downwards.
CTGCGCAATCGGGATGTGGAAATGCCTCTTCTACTTCTCTTTGGAGGAGACAAGGAAAGTTTGATATGCTTGATACTTTCATTTCTTTGAAGAAACTCTTGTCTCGAATTCTTCGCATAAGTTACTCCACCGAGATTTGGAATCCAGAGATATAGAGTCGCCAGGTACTTTGACTTGTGTAAGTGAGAAGAGAAGTACCAACTCGTCCCACTGGGCGTGCCAAAAATTGTTGTCGCCAAATCACTGCACCCTCCGAATGGCCGGAATGTGAACAGGACGTTCAGTGTGATTGGGACACATGGGATCACCTCTCAAGTTGTGGGACTTGGGCTCAAGGTGAACCTCCAGAGAAGGCCGGCTTCCTCTTCCTAAACTAAGTGTCAGACTACTCCTAGTGTAACAAAAATGATTATCTAGTCCTATGCTAACATTTTCATGGGGTTTTAGGAAAGAGATTTACAAAAATGAAACTATACTAGGGATGGTGATGCACCAAATAAAGGGTGTCTTCAGATTCAGAAGGGTTAATTTGAAGAGGGTGTGTGCACCACAGGTCAACTTCACCTACTGCGACTTAGAGAGGGTACAAGATACCACAAACTAAGAGACATGCGCTCCTTTGTTAAACTTTATTAGACCGAGAAATATACGAGTTTCCCAGTGAAGAAGGATGAACTCAAGAAGGGTGAACAAACACCACAACTCAACCGCATGCAATACTTCACCACTGATAAGCATGAGAACTCCAAGAACCTCGCAATAGAGCTTAAACTTGCATGCAAAGTACCCGCAAGTATGAGAAATGCACAAAGAAGCACGTAAGGATGAAAGGACCGAGATTAGTCACAAAACACACACTTTTATTGCTTCAATAAAATGCACAATGCATCATACATTCGTAAGAGGCAATAGTTGCCATTACACTTGAAGAGGAGGCTTGAAAGTTCTCTCAACACACAAGAACAACTTGCAGAAGAGAGAGGATTCTTGAAAAGTATACACTTGCCCGAGATATCTAACTCGTCCAACTTGTCTAAACTCGGCTGGAACCCTTTGAAATGACCTTCCAACTTACATTTATAGAAGAATATGTGAGAAAGAAGAGGAAATGGTCATAATTACATTCCTAAATTGAAGGCCCATGATGTATTTATTGTAGTTAGTTGAACCACCTGAGAAGGTTCCATCATGGGTCATTAATTGCCTGATGACCTAGTCTTCTTAAAAGAATATTTAAATAAAATATTTAAATAATAATAATAAATATTATTATTAAAATATTTAAATAAAAATATTAATTTAATTGAAAATACTGGTGGGACCCCCCGTTTGACCAGTTTGTACTGAGGAGGAGGGATCATGAAGAAAAGGCCAAAAATGAGTCCAACTCGGTGGTTCGCTTACCGAGCCAACTAACCAAGTTGAATTCGAGTTCTTCCATGCCGCACCTAGCTCCAACTATGAACTGAGCTGCTTTGCCTACATGCATCAAACAATCTCCCCACGTCGATATTCACAAAACAAACTTTACGCCGAGCTCCATGTGCTGAGTTAGCCCACGACACTTCCAAAAGACATTGAGCTCACCCTAAACACCTTTGAGCTAAACCTAACCATGCCAGAGTTGGGTCACCCATGACTCCCAAAGAATGTGTCAGGTTACTTTACACCACACCGACTGATGCTAACTCGGCTCACTCCGCAAGCTCTTTGTCGTGTCCTCCCTGTCGATCTATAACTCAACTGAGCTTCTCTTATGAGTTGATGTTCTCTTTTTTAAACCCCGCCACCTTTATCATGAGCTTAGCCTACGAACCTGCTTTTAGGCCTAGGTAAATTCCATACTCTTACGCCAAGTTGAGCTCATTCACACCGAGTGATCTCATTTGTATTGAAAAGACGAACTTTACTTTTAACGTATAGATTCGTCACAGAGCCACCCTTTTTTTGTATCACTTCACATGGAGTAAACCTCACTCAAGATCACCATACCGCCGAGCTTCCATCACATCTAGTTTTCCACCGATAAGCTCCCAGATTGAGATCTACACCATAACTACATCAATCTTGTTTGATTGCCATCGATCTACGAGCTCCTTAATGAGCTTTCTATTTTCCTTCATAATCAAGTCGACTTGATGATTTATTCTCTCTATGAGTTTCCTTCCCATTACCGAGCTCAGCCCAAAGTTTCATCAGTCTCTACCGCATGACAAGCTATGGTTATGGTTCACTCAAATTCTTCTCATGATCAATTCCTCAGATCACGCCCTATGATACAACACTGAGCTCCCATACTGAATGTGCTCATTTACTCCTTTACAATGTCTCACTTAAAAATTATGTTTTTGCGCCATACGATTTTCTCAAACAGACCATTTACAAGTGACAAGGATGTAGCATGCAAAACGGCCGACCAGGTATTTCAGAGTTGACCTTCACATTCAATTCGTTTCTAGGAGAAAACAATGCTGAGCAATATGAATCGTTTCACTCTGCACGTAATAAACCTTCATCTCCTAGTTCATGGAAATTCTATGAAGCCTTGAATGACGTGACTCCAATCCATTGTATACAGCAGTGAATATTTGTTTCCTGCAACTGCTTGTTTAAACGCTCGAAAGAAAGGCTTCTACTGTACTGCACATGCCTGCTGCCTGTGGTTGATCTGTCTCGCGACCACCGAATGCTCAGAGCCTGAATCGGAGTTGGGAGAAGTATGCTGGCAAAGGTGAACTAATTGAGAGGACACCTGTCTATTGGCTTCGTGAGGAACAATATCAATGCTTCGTGAGGAAACCCGTGTCTTCTGTAAGCTGCGATTATGGTATTCCATGAGAAGGCGTCTCTTTCTTGTGAAAGCATATTCCTGGAAATGCAGGTCTGCAATAGTTGAAGATATGTAGACGGGTTTACAGGGACGTTATGCGTGGTAAGCAGAATGTGTGGAGCTTTGAGCGTAGAACCGTGTCATACTCGATTTTGGCCAGGCTAGACCACTACGTCCAATCCTATTAAACACTTCAACTGCCTCATTCCCACGTTCTCGACTTACCTTCCGTGTGACTCGCACAACATGCTCCGATCCTGTTTACACGGCCCGTGCGGAATTCTGATCATGGTTTTCCATCTTAATATTTCCCATTTGGCAGTGTTTGCCTGAATCTCCCCTACGCGGAGTGAACAGCTTGGAATGCCATCTTAATATTTCCCATTTGGCATACCAGCTCCGAATCCCCGCATAACGGCTTGGCCACATCAATCCACGGGCCCCGGCCTCAACTTTGCCGCGTAAACTTGGCAATTTGACCTGATTTCTCCACTTCACTAATCTTTTCAATGGCTTGACATCACGCCATTTCCTCGCAATGCTCGCCTTATTTCCCACGTCCTGGGATCGGAGTGTGGGGTTTCGTTATCATTTGGCCATATTTCATTTTGGACAGATGGCCACCGATCTCCACTTTTCCACCAGCGCACGGGATCTTCATGAATCTTCTCCTCGCCGAGTTTTCCTTCAACAGATTTGAGGATAACATTAAACTCTTAGTGCAAACATTTCAGCTGTAGCTTGTAAGGTGTGATAATTTCAACAGAATCCTTTATGCCTGCCAACTTAGTGACTTGTCGAAGATGCTCATATAATTACAAAGCAAATTATGCCTCATGAATATTCTCGATATGAAATTTACACCTCTATGAGATCCACTTCCATGAATTACATCAAAACCAAGTAAGGTCTCGATAGAGAATCTTTGTAATAAATTTCATCAGTCTCCTAGAACACTCTCACCGTCACTTAATAGATTTTCATAAAAATATCTTCAAGGAGAATCCCAAATTTGAGGATGCATTCGATGCTAAATGATAAAAACATAGTTGGGCAACCCGCTTTTAGAAGTGCTCAAAAGAACTCTTACTATACTTGCAACATGTCAATCGCCTCGTACCAATACTCGCCGAGGAAGGTCTCAACACCATTATAATTCATAGCTCTTTTTAAGATGTCGGTTTGACTCAATTTTACATCGTATTCGATGGTGCTTATACTATCTTCCCGGGTCGATAGAGTCCTTCCATTATGTAATTACAAACCCGAGATTCAATGATGTTGAACCTCCCATATCTCGCATAATTTCATATCATCTCGGCCAAACAAGATAATTCTCTCAAGTGGTCGGTCGAGCACCTCGTCTTAATGGATTAAACCCGGCATCATGTTGACTTTGACTCTCCCCGACTTGGCCTTTAGATCTTTTTGCATCGATCTCCACCGAGATCCTTGTACGCTTCCTTTCATTTGTCAATTTTCAACGAGCTATATTTTGCATTAACAATGACCATCGCCGAGCTCTTTACAACCGAGAGTCTCTACCGAGATGATTTCCAAGATGACTATCAAGTTTGACACCGAGTTCTTTAACAACTCGACTCGAACTCTTCACCGAGTCGAGATCAACCGGTGCCTTTTGATGCTAGGTGATCTCTTCATATGCAATTTAGGAATTATTTTTAATTATTGCATCTCGATAATAACCAAGGTCGGTTCCTCGACTATTATTTCATTTTGAACGTGACAGACCCCTTTGTCCAATCTTGCCTGTGTGCAAAATTGGATAACAAGAACCAACGTAGAGCACCCAGCAGGAGGTTTTAGAGTTTGCGTGAAAAATATAACACCAAAAGAGGAAAGGTCCTGTGAATGTCCCAAGGAAGAAGAGCATGTAGAAAACTAAGTAAAGGGGGAGAAGAAAAACCTAGAATTACGCATGGAAGGAGTTTCACCTAAGGATATTCAAGATAAGTCATTAGAGGAAGAGGTCAGGGGGTGTGCAGCAGTATAGAGTGTACAAGAGAGAGAACATGTAGATCAATAATGGTGCAATGGTAGAGAAGGAACACTACCAAGGGATGCAGAGGTTTCCTTGAAGGTGATAAAGGATGAGAATCATGAAGAGAAATCTACTGAAGAAATTTGAAAGGAGAGGAGTGCAAAAGGAGGAGTATAGGAGAAAGATATGCAAGTCAATATCAAAGTAGAAGGTGAGGAGGAAGTTGTCAAGGAGATTTACATGGTAGAATAAATATTCCTAGAAAAAAAGGAAAGTGGCACAAATCCATAAGAGGAATGTGTGTAGAAATAATGAACCAATGGAAGAGGAGAAAGTGCACGAATATTTTAGTGCACTAAGGAGAAAAAAAGATGCAGAGAATCCAACAAAAAAATATATCGGTTATGGTGAAATAAAAATACGTGGAAGAAGTGTACAAGGTAGGGTGCAAAAATAATAATATGCAGGAAAGAGAGAAACCTCTGGGAAGACAAGGTAAAAGGAGGATGATAAGACTAAGAATCGACGGTCTCAGTAGTGGGTGTAAACCCATAAGTGTGTAAGTAGGTGCACAGACAAGAGAAGAGAGAGAGAGAATATATCACTAGAAGATGTGTAGAGGAAAGAGGTCATGATAGAAAGGCATAAAAGGAAAAGAAAAGAAAAATATTTAAAAAATTAGAGTGTACAATAGAAGCCTATAAAGAGAGAAGGGACATGAAATGAGAAGGTGCCGTAAAAGAAGCGACAAGAAAATAGGAGTAGAAAAAGTGCATAGATAAAAAAACACAAAGAAGAAGAGTCGTGGAGAGAAGGCTACAAGAAAGTAGGAGAAGAAGAGAGGAATATAAGGAGATAAGTATGCATAGAAGGAAGGCATAAGATAAGGAAGCCCAAAGATGAAGCGGGCATAAGAGAAGAAACAAATCTGTGAAGGCTTTATGAGGAGGAGGGAAATTCAAGGAAATAAGGTACTTGCACGAAAGAAGAATGGCAAGTAGAGACTTGAAAATTATCAAATAAATAAATCCATTTGGAGGATTAGGTCAAGTTATGATGGGAAAATTCTCACTAGGGTATCCAAGATAACACGAGAGAATTCACGGGAGGTGGCGAAGGACCGGAAGAGATTCTGAAATAACGCCAAGTCTAGAAATAGGTACATAGGATGAAGGAACCAAGAATATTTTCCTCGATAGTTTGAAGGGTGGTTTTATCATTCACTTATTCTAATTACCTTAGTGTTTGATGTAGGATCATCCAAGGTCCAAATCAATCCAACACGATTTTGGCTAAGTATGGGTGTGCACAAGAATGAATATGCAAGGAGGGAAGAGGAAAGAATAATGCATGGAAGAGTGAGCCAAAGCAAAGTAAAAATAGAAAAGGAATGCATGGGATTTTTAAGAAGCAACATGTGGTAAAAGAAGACAAGGCATGGTAAGGAGCATAAGGACAAAATTCATGACCAAATTAAGACTTGGAAGAAACAACAAAAGATGTTAGAAAGTATATAATTAGGGATGATTACTAGGATAAGGGTTTGAAGAGTCAATGGTCGGATCAATGTGGCACAAGAAGAGGTGCGATAGGTGGGAGCATTAAAAAGATCAATTCAATTCTAAATCTAGCGATAAGCCATGAAACATCTAGAAGGAAGTAGCCTAATTAAAGGAAAATTCAAACAAGGAGAGACAATAAGGAAAATGATAGGGCACACAACTATAAAAGAAGGATGGGTTCACAATTTTCAGGTTGTTGAAGGATTATGGTTGGCAAGTGATTGAATTTGTTTCTCATGAGGAATTTGAGCCAAGATTGTAGTTGATTATGTTAAAATGTAATATAATAGCCTAAGCTAATGCAAGTTTTACAGTAAAGAAATGAATACTAAAATAATACTAAAGCAACTAAACAATGAAAATATGAAACTCCAATGTATGCAAAGAGGGTTAGAATATCCTTAGTTACTTTGCATAGGTTGTTGGACTATGTCGCAAATGGGAGACTAGTTGAACAGAAATGGAGGATCGTTGCACAAAAGCCCTAAAATTTTTAGATCTAGTATATTTGACTGGACTGGGGCACTTGGAGAGGGATAGGGGTGCCCATGGGAACCCTAGTCTAGATTTTGAGTGCTCTGGTTTGTGTAGATACTCATAAAACCTCCTCTGAGGTGTCACAAGATTTTCACACTTGTTCACCTTTTGTCGCGTGTATGTCACTAAACTCACCAAATGCCACTATAAATTTGAAATGAATGAATCACTGTAAAACCCAAAAAAATGCATCAAACCCTAAAAACTAAAGATTTTAGTCATTTTTATACCCTTAGACCAATAGTATAATCCCATGCGCATCGGCCTATCACCCAGGGTGTTGGGCACTCACTCGAGGCACGCGCGGGTGCCGAGTCTCTCCTTTATGTGAGTCTTGTGAGAATGCATCATCTTATGATAGATAATCAAATGCAAAAGAATAGAAAAGAACCATACAACATTCTAAGAACCTAGGACGGGTTTTATCTCATTGCATCCAGAAAAGAGAAATAGCAAACAACATATGGAAATGGTTCATATAGAAAGGAAATGCATAAGTATTATACTCCTAAAAACATATATGATTTATAAAAAAGCCTTATATTCATATTAACAAGTTCAATAACCACATTACATCCCTTGAGGTCATAAAAACCCTCATATAACCATGTAGAGGCAAGTCATGCATCAGAAATACATTATGTTCATCACATTACAAAAATGAATGTATACCCATCCCTCTAAATGTGCCATGATTCCTATATTCTCCTAATCCCAACCCATATAAGCCTCTATGGTATTTCTACAGAGCTTCACCTCTTTCCCCATAACTCTTCTCTCCCAGGATGACTCTATGTCTCTCTATTTCATCTCTCTTCTCTATATCTCCTCATCACACATACCTATTTCCATTTCTACCATCTGCACACCTCAATATATAGCTTTCTTGCCTTCATCACCATGCCTTATGAGGTAACATATTGGCTACCAAGTGTCCAAGTGGTCATCGAATGGACCATACCTCATTTTATCTGAGCTCTCTACTTTTTGTAATGATGTTCTTCCTCGGAACCTTCCATCGCATGTATGGAATATCCCCTTCTTGATCCTACAGTCTTCAGGCTTGCACCTTATCCACAAGGGTCACACTTTTCTCATGTGCTGCATGGGATGTTGAATATGGATAAGTCCAAAACTCATTCTTCCTTATGCACATGCACCATGTATTCTACTAAACCCTATTAAAACCCTTCCCTGTGCACCTTCAACTTGTGTGCCCTTCTTCAACTAGGTCCTACTCACCCGCGTGCCTTCTTGTACTTAGAAAATATTATGGGGCCTAACACCACCCCACACTACACCTATTCTCCGTCCTGAAACACTCTTCAAAGAATAAATAATGGTGGGATCTTACAATGGTTTGAAAGAAATAATAAGGGAATGAAGAAATGGGGAGAAATAATGAAATAATGGGGAACTAGTTTATTGCTAGAGGAGGAGAGGGAAATCCTTTCCTAGTTCTACCTCTAACTTTTCCCAAGCATCAACCTCATGCGAGCTTGCTTGACAGAGAGGTCACCCATCGGGAGCTCAGCTCCTCAAAACTAAGTTCCTCCCCATTGGTGCTCATGGTGTTGACAATACCCTCCAATTGCTTCCCCAAGTCTTCAAGAGTGTCCATCCTACGGGTGATTTGGGGGTAGAGTTCCTTCAACATGCTTTTGAGCAGCCTCACAGGTCTTGATTCCTTCTTATTTCTTCTCCACCTTGGCCAAGATCTTGTCTCTCTCTTCTCTATTCCTCTTATTTTTCTCTTAGAACTCCTTGAATTTTGTTTCATGGGAGGCAACCAAGATACTTGTCACTTTGTCTCTATTCATGCGGTTATCATAGGTAACTTCAATGACTAGTGTGGTGGCCTTTACTTCGCTTAGAATTTTAGTGTATTGAGTCATAATCTCGAAACCTTCATCTTATTTTCTTTCTCCCGGCACATCTATGCTTCTTTTTAGATTCCAAACCAAGTGGTAGCCTCTCCATTATGAGAATTCGAGTCGGATCCTCCAAAAATTTCAAAGCTAACTCATACTTCTAATCGGTGGTGTTAAATCCGGGTGCTTTAGGACAATTGCATCTATAATCATCTCCACCTTCTTAGATAATTCAGGCACCTTAGCTTTTTTTCCTTGAGTTCAATCCTTACCTGATTTGTGCTAATTATCTCTCTTGTTTTAGGTATTTTATCTTCTCCACGAGCTCCTTATTTTTCTTCTTCAATTCCTCCTCCAGAAATTTCACTCTATCATTCCTCCCGAATAGTCTATCCTTAATTTCAATGAAACTTTATTAAGCACGTTATAGACTTGTTCATCCGATAGCTACTAAGAATTCACCAACAGATTTATCCCTTTGGCTTCTGGCACCTTCATTAGCGCTCTTTGACTTACTTCAAATTCTAGTTCATCCATGTGGGACTCAAATGCCCAAGATAACATCTTTCTTGTCCATGGGTACACGCCTTCTTCATCAAACGATGACATTGCTAGGATTTTCTCTGTAGGTATTGCTCTCTACAGAACTCACATAACACATTGCTAGGATCATCAATATATCCATTCCCTGCCCTTTTTCTACCAATGTGCCTTTCCTACCTATCTACACAACTTTTGGGAAGCTCATTGCTAATTTGGGATCTCCACCCATACTGCCATACTCCTTCCCAATGCTCTCTTCTTCTATCTCTTTTATAATCTCATCTATGCTCCTTTCCAACTCCTATTCCACCAACTTCTTCATGATGCCAACCACTTCTCTCTCTGTGGATTTCTCTACTTCCTCCTTAGTGAGGCTTGGGGTTCTTTGGTTCTTGGTGCTTACTTATTTTCTCACCCCTTGCCTTGATCCTCAACTTCTTCCTCATCATTCTTCTCCTCATCTCCTTTTTATACTCCTCTTCATCTCCTTCTTCCTCATAATCATGCACATCATAGACTGGATGGTCTTCACCTCCTTCAATCTCATCATCATCATCCTTGTCACCAATGTAGGAATATATGCTCTCCATCTCTTCTGATTCTACCTCATCTGTCACCTTCTGCTTCTTCCTTACTAGGGATTCCAACAGATAGGAGATTCTTCTTTTCCTTCGTTCTCTTTGATAGGTGATGTCTTCCTTGGTGATTCCTCATGGATGAGGTTCTCTTCGTGCTCCGATGCCTCTTCTTTTGGGGTCTTTACCTTAACAAGTGACTTATTTATCTATGCATAAGTATTATGTTTGGCGAATGCTTCAGGGGCACCCACCGATTGTGTAGTTTACACACTTGGTGCTTTCTTCTCCTGCCCCTCTTCTCTTTCTCTCTTCTTCGGTGCATCCTTATTTCTTCATGTGGGGTCTTCGGTATAGAGACATAATTATCTAGATATGTGCCTTTCTCAAAATTTTACCTTATTCAAAGGTATATCCTTGTTGTAGCCCTTCCAGCGATTGGCAACATTATTGGTTTCATCATTTGAACCGCATGGGAAACATACTTCTCCACGTACACGCACTTTTTAGAATACACGAGATTTTAGCACAACTTTTGGTGGTCTTGGTACACTTCACCAAGGTTGAACCTTAGTCTTTTAGATTCCTTGAATCTTTTGACCCTTGCTTGGAAGTATTGTGTGGTGAAGGAGAAGGGCAGTTTACACCATGGACCTTTAGTCCCATTTGTTAAAGTAAATCTGCCAATGCTGAAATATTGGTACACTCAAAATTTTGCTTCTCCATCAACAAGCACGAAACTACTTTGGAATCCTCCACTCTACCACAATGCATCACGCATTTTTTATACCACTTCTCAGGTGTGCCTTGTGAGTGGTCGTCATGGTTTCACAAGTGTATTTTTCAAATTTCTTTACGGGTAAGGGATTCTCATCTAGATACTCCCAAACAATTTTTTCCAGCCCATCTAGCACTCCAATTTCTGAAAAGACAACAATGAGGAAGATGGTACCAAATAATATCTTCTCTTCCTCATGTGCGCATTGCTATAATCTCATCCATGAAAGCGAACAAGTTATAGATGGTTCCCTTTGATATCCTCTAGAATACATTTAGCCATGCCTTATTTACTTGTGTCCATTGTTCCTGTTCATTGAGCTTGGTCACCAAGTGCACGGGAATCCTCATAATAAGGTCTGGAATCTCAGTGATTTCAAAATATCGTGAACCCTTCTTGTAATCATACGTGGATCTGGTCTCATGATAGCCTCCTTGTCACTTAGATCATCATCTATATTTTCTCCTTTTTAAATAAGGCCTGTGAACTTGGATATCAGTTGTGGTGTTATGTGCATCTTTCGCCCCACAAAATAAAAGTGATCCTCATGCATATGTGACATCAACCATTGATAAAGGTGCCTGTGGCTTGCCAAAGTAAGTTAACTCATATAGTTGCAGTAATAATCCACCTTCACCAATCCAACCTTCACCTCATAATTGTAAATAGGCATCCCATCTAGCATCCTCTTGTTAGCTAGACAAACCAACTCTAATGTCATTTCCTTCAGTATTTTTTCTCATGCGATGGTTATCATCGCTCATCGTCATTTTCCTCATAATGCGACACCCATTCCTTTCCTAGCAATACTCCATCTAGGTATTGAATTTCCACATACAATTCTTCATTGGAGCTCACGATGGTAGTGGTTTGCTTTCATTTTCCATTGCCCTTTGTTTTATTTAGCAAAATGGTTGCTTTCTTGGGTGCCATGCTTTATGTCAAGATTAACTACAAACTCCTTGCTTTGTGCTCGCTACTATTTACACTCCAAACTCAACTCCAAATCTCAACTCTTGGAATAAACCCTTCTATCTTCATGCCCTAGCTTCCAAACCCTAACAAGGACAATCTTCCATAAGATGGAGCACCAAAAATAATCTTTCCTCACACTCATATACTCCCTCTTTCTGGTTTGCAAATTCACTCTAGTCACATAGTCAAATTTCTCTAGATTCTTCTTCCTTCACACAAATTTGTCCTTGGATGCCCTAGTTAACAAGAGCACTTCAACTTCGTAATAACAAGATAGAAAATGACTTATCCAACCTTGTATTTATAGTTTTTTCTTCCCTTTAGTAACAAATGGTATGCCACCAACTAACCTACTTAAACATTAAATGCAGATTTTTCTACTAAGACGACTTTAAGCACCCTTACCCATGTCCCACCTCCTATGCAAAAAATCCTTTATAACCTTTTGGCATGTAAAAATCCAACCTGACCAAAGACTCTTACGTGCGCGTCTACAGTGCCAAAGGAACTTCTTATGTCCTTTCCCAATTTTTTCTATCGCTTCTACCTCATGTTGTTCTACGCTCTTTATCCTTTGTACATGGCCTCTTCATACCTTCCCGGCACCAAAATTCATCATCCATCATTTCCTCATGCACTTTCTCATCCTTATGCACTTCCTTCTACTAGGCAACTCAACTTGTATTACATGCTTATACTTTGCTTTGCATTACTCCACCCCACACTAAAATAGATGTGCGGTCCTTTGTGCATACACAACCTTGGAAAAATAATGTGGTTACTGGCATAAAATGAAACAAAAATAAAGGAACAAGAAACGAGAAAGGGAAACTCAAGAAAAGAAAAATCATAAACGGAAATTATAGACTAATTGGAAAACTTCATTATTACAAAAACCAAGAAGACTTATTTATAATAGGGCTTCAACCTACTACCATTGAATTGACCTAGTAATCTCATCCCATCTAACGCTTATAACTGGAAAGTGCTGATCAAGAATGTACGAGATGATATAGGGTCCCAACCAATGGACTTTCAACTTCCTAGGATGGTGCAGATACTTAGAATCATACAACAACACCATCTTCCCAACTTCAAACTTCTTGTTCTTGATATGACAATCATGCCATGATTTTTGTCTTGTTTTTTCCGTACTCCATCTAGCAAGTGATCACCTTTCATCTAACTACATCAACTTATCAATGCTTTCTTCCAACTTTCTCATCAGCTAGCCCTCCTGCGCACGCTATACGCAATGATGGTAACATGAATTCAACTAGTAAAATAGCCTCTACACCAAACACTAATTGAAATAGTGTGGCCTTATTCAACCCTTGTAGGCTGTCCAAGTATTCCCATATAATGGCCTTGATACTTTATCATCCCAATATTTTCTTCCAACGTCACAAATCTTAGTCAACGTGTGACTTATTATTTTTTTAAATGACTCAGTAGTTCCATTCACTTGAGGGTGAGAAGGGTTAGTCTTGTGATGGGCCAACATAAATTATGCTAATAGAATCTGATTGTTTCATTGAGAAAAAATTTACCTCTATCACTTGTTAAAATTAAAGGAAAATTGTACACATTGATTACATTCTCCCATAAAAATCTAGCAGTTACTATGGTGCAATCCTTTGAAGGCACTACCTCTACCCATCATGTCAAGTAATCGGTGTAAGGGATGATATCGTCAGAACCCGAGTCCTTCGCGAGGCTCAGTGAAATTGGCCCTACAAAGCCGATTGCCCATTTTTCAAATGGGTTCAAAGACTGCTATTGGTCACAAGTGAATTTTATCCCTCTTTCTAGGTTTTAAGGCATTGACAATGGTCACAAACCTTGGAAAACTCAATACAATCTTGGTAGATGGTTTCCCAACAAAGCCCTACGCTAATAAAATCTTCCACACGGTAGCATTTCTTGCATAGTTTCCTCCTATAATCCCACCATGTGCTTCCTCCATAATGTCCACGTGTTCATGTTCCAATACGCATCGGCACGAACCTCATCATGACCTAACTTATATAGGTCTCTCAGTACGTACCCAAAATTGTAAGGTAATCAGATCTGCTGCTGAAGCAAGTAACAAGTGCCCCAATGATGATGAGTCTCCTCGCAAGGTGTTTAGGATCCTGGAGAAGCCCTCGGAGTATGCGTTAACATCCCGCATGCCTCGCTTAGCGCCCGCGTCCTTTTTTCCCCTTTTTCCTCTTTTCTTGACCTTTTGATCTTTGGTGACAAAACCGCCGCCCTACTGGCACTGCTTCTGCTTAGACCGCCGCCCGATCAGTGGCGGCGATCTGTAACCACCACCTCCTTGCTCGTGGCGGTCCCGCACGTGTTTTCCGAGAAGTGCTTTGACGCGACTCACGTAAAATATTAACATTTCACCACTTTCCTTGCCGACTTGGGCATGCATTTATGTTTTTGGTCCCCTGGAATAGTGTTTGGCCATTGTTTATGGTTTTTAGAGTTCATTTTGGTTTTGATCTTTGGGTGAATGAAAGCTATAAATAAATGGTTTGTGCAGACAAACAAAAGATGGGATCTTTTCCTCTCATCCTCATTTTGCTTAGAGGCCATAGTTTCAGTTCATTTCACAGGCTTAGTTAGTATTGTGCATTGTTGGTAAGCCACATATCCACCTTGTGCAAGTGTTGTCTGCAGTCTACCCTCATTCACCTTCAGCTCTCATTTTCATAGTTTAGTCTTTTGTTCTATTTAGAGCCATAGTTTTAATTCTTTGCATGCTTATTTAGCATTATCCACTGGTGTTGGTAAGCCACATATCTAGCTTCAGGCAAACAAGTGTTGTTGTTTTATCCATTCCATTAGAGTAGAATAGCTTAGGAAGCCATTAAAGTTGTAGGTTTTCTCTTCAAATAGGGTAGTTTCAGGTTCTGGCTTTATGCTGCATGACTCATGATAAAATTCTCTTGCTAGGAATTGCATAAGCCAAGCTCGTATTCTTGTGCTATCCCTCTCCTACTTGAATTTTCTAGTCTGTATTCTGAGCTGTCCTTGTCCCAATATCTATTTCTGTCGATGCTGGCATTACACGCTTTTCTGGATCCACGTGAACATGAAAGAACAAGGAGATCACACTGAGGGGACAAGATCACACACACCATCGGATTCACCTCTGTTCTGCGTAATCCAGGTTTTAACTTTCAAAGTTCTAGTTAGAATCATATCAAATAAGGTAGTTAATTGTTTCATTTCAGTAATTTCTATTCTCGATATTGCCAGGGAAGCTGTGAGGATTGATAGTTTCTGAGAAACTATGATTCACTCCTCACTTCTGAGGTAGGATCGAGAACCTTGCAAATAGATTAGGAAAGTTATTGCATTATTTAGAATAAATCTAAAAATTGCACAGAAAAATAACTACACTCGGTTATTTTGTTTGTTTTAAGTTGTTATTTAGTTGTTATTTCTAGATACGTTTAAAATAGCTGCTTTCCTTAAACTCTCAAAAAGTTAAATGCAAAAATAGAAGTTATATATGTTTTAGTTTTATTTCACGTAGTTAGAATTTGCTTTATTACAGTTAGATTTTAAATTTCATTTTGTATGACAATCACGGGACCTCAGGAGCCTAGGGAATACATATTTGAGCCAATCATGCCTCAACCAAACCTCATCACAACAATAGTTGACATAGACCAAAACCTCAGAATACAAGTATTCCAAACAACAACAGATTTACAACTGGTCAGTTCTCAGTTGAGAGGGTTAAACATAGAAGACGACCAAGCACACACATTTTGGTCAAATCAACCGAATTACAGATTACCCTAGATAAACATTCACATGACTGTAGAAGGGTTCGAAAGAGAACAAACCTTTGGTTGTGATCCTTTGGTCCCACAGCCAGGTGCAGGAGACACTCTCACAGACATAGATACTAGTCTAAGGATCCAGGTTGCACGAATGCCTGTGAGATATTCTGAGAAAATCACGCAGTTGTTGGTCCTAAACATAGAAGCTGAGAAAGCATATGATTACTGGATACTAGGAATCAGGACTTGATTTCGTATATGACCATAACAGAACCGCAACAACCAAGAGTCTACGGTTGTGACCCACAAGTCCCACAGCCTAACGAATCCATAAGTCAATCAGATATAAACATTGGCCTACGCACACTAGTATTCCAATCCACTCCACTTCCACCCATCATCATCACCTTACTAGATATGAGCGGCATCAAGTTAGAGAATTGACTAGGCCAGGAGAATCAAGTTGTTATCGAATACACAAAACTTCATTTCCACGTATTCCACACCCATGTAGATCGAATCACGCTGAGAAGTTCGATATATAGTTTGGTGGATGTAACTGAAACAAAACAACAACCAAACACAAGAATACCATCGACTATGATAAGACGGAATGATGACAAATCTGAAATATCAAAGTAAATTATAATATTAACATGAAATTGTTACAATCTCACCCATGAGGTACTTCAACAAGACTATGGGAGAAACTTTACAATTACACCTCTTCATGGCTTCTTCAACACACCTTTAATCGATGGCTTCCTTCGCACACTTCCTACAATATTTCTCACTACTTCTTTCTATGCTAAATGAGGGGGTGGCCTCTCTATTTATAGAACTTCCAGGCTTATCCATCTATCTCTAAGATAGGATAAGAAATCCACTCGACGAATCATATTCCATACCTTAACTCTTATCTCGTACATGTAAGCTTATCTCTTAAGATAAGATAAACCTTATCATTTTACATGGGTTCCACATTTTTAGACTTTTTACAAATAAAATACACAAAATATTTATGACCTCACTCCTTGTCCTTATTACCAATATAATATTTCTAATTCCTAATCATGTAGACCCTACTTCTCTAATTACCCAAACTTTGACATTTTAACATTACCGGACCACTTACGACAAATATTTACTTTTACAACATTCCTATTGTACTTTGATCATGCTACCGTATCTACATTATCAAGACACCGCATCGACGGCACCGTTATCTTCTATCAGACGCTACTACTAATTATACTTAACAACATCCTATTCCTAATACATACATTAATGAAATAGAAATTATGGAGGAAAATTTTAGTGTCGACATCTTCCTTTCCTAGCTTCTACTCCGTCCCTGAGTAGACTATTCTCGTGCTTGGAAAATCTTCAACTTGTCGGGTTGACCCATTTCATAATGGGAGTGCCATCCAATTCCTCCAAATGGTCAGACGCACCCATTTTCATGCACAACTGCTATTTTGTAGGGCCCCATCCATTTTGGAAGAAATTTTCTGTTTTCTTTTTTTTGTATCTCGAATCATATACTAGACCAAGTCATTCACATGAAATGGAGACCATCGGATCTTTTGATCAAAGTATTCCTTCGCTTCATTTTCTTCTTATGGCTTGTATCCTTTGCTATTTCCCTCATTTCCTCTAGAAATGAAGATGTACCAACCTTTCTTTTATCAATCACTTTCATCCATCCTTTCATTTTTCATAACTCTCACAAAGGGGAATATCAAACTCAATAGAAGAATCGATCAATGCCATAGGCCAACCGAAATGGGGAGTATCCTGTTGCTGACTTTGATGTTGCCCTATATGCCCACAATGCTACATGAATCCTTTTATCCCATTTATGTACCGCAAGGCTGCATCTTTTGCTAGAATTTGACACACAAAGACAAAATTTGTTCGCTCCACCTCGTCCATTTGTGCTTGGCTTGTATGTTGTTTCCTTCCCGTGCTTAATAGAAAACTTATTGACTAGGGCTTCTACCACCTCATTAATGAAGTGGCTTCCTTGATCTCGTTACAATTTCTAATGGACAACCAAATTTGGTGACAATGCTTCATATACATGAACCTTGCCACTTCATCCATGGAAGCGGTTTTTCAATGGCCTAGCTTCAACCCACTTGGTTAAATAACTGTGGCAACTACAATATACTTATTTTGGCGTGATGTAGTTGGAAGTGGACCTACAATGTCTATTCCCCACTTTTCAAAGGGACCAAGGGAAGAATAGGACATAATGGAGCTGATGAAGTCTTACTGCTTACCATGTGTTTGACAAATATCACATGTCTTACAATAATTATAACAATCTTTAAAAAGAGTGGGCCAGTGATAACCTGCATCCAAGATCCTTCTTGCTGTAAGTTGTCCAGAGAAGTGCCCTCCACATGTACCATTATGGAATTCTTCTAGCAGCTCCTTTCCTTGATCACGTCCAACGCCCTTCAGACTGCTCCATCGTGTCCTATTCAAAATAATGCTCCATGCACGCAGAATAGAATATGGACGACGCTTGAGTAATCTTTCTTTAGTTAGTCTTTGCATCGGCACCATCAGGAAACTTGAATTCATTCAGATAATTCCAAATATCTATGTATTCACTAGGGATTGTGTCAAGGGATAACAATGCTGCATCGGGAAAATCATCATCATCACAAGATGATCCTAAACCATCATAGGCTCGAGAGAGTGCATCTCGCATTGACATGCTTCTTTCCCGCCTATCTATAATATCAAATTCAAATTCTTGTAGCAAAATTATCCATCTTGCTATCCTCCCCGATGGGTTAGGCTTATTGACAATATATTTTAGAGCCTCGATGATCTCACATAACTAGAAATTTTTTTCCCTAGCAAGTAATTTCTAAACTTCTTTACAAAGAAAATGATAGCCAGAGCCTCTTTTTTCAATTCACAAGATAATTTACCTCAAAGATCACGCTCATTTGTCTCGCCTCCCAAAGTAAATTGGATGTTCATTCCCATTTTCATCCTTTTGGCTCAAAGTACTTCCTAGTGCTGCATCCGAGGCATCAAGGTGTACACAATGAATGGCTTGCTCCAACTGGATTCTTCAAAACAGTGAAGACACCAGTGGCTTCCTTCAATTGTCCAAAAGCTTCATGCGCCTTATTTCCTAGGTTCATAAGTAACATCCTTCTTCAAGAATCGGTTAGTGGTCAGTGCAATCTTTGAGAAATTCTTTATGAACCTTCTATAGTAGAACCCACATGGCCTAAAAATGATCTCAACTTACTTCTATTAATAGGAAATGGTAAATCTTTGATTTTTGAAACTTTATCGTGATCAAGCAATACCATCTCTCGGATACAACATGCCCTAACAAAACACCTTTAGAACATCCAAAGACACACTTTGTAGGTTTAGTGAGGCTTGTGCTTCTTCATCTAACCTTTGAAATGTTGTCTCCATTTGGTGCAGTGGTCCAACTTGCTCCCATAGATGCAAAAATCATCCGTAAATACTCTCCGATGAAGGTCCCAATGTAGGGTTCAACACCCTATTCATCAAACGTTGGAATGTCACTGAGCATTACACAACCCAAAAGGCATAACTCTATAAGCAAACGCTCCCAAGGAGTGGTGAACGTGGTCTTCACCGATCTTTCTCTCGCTATACGAACTTGGTCAGAGCCGCTATATCCATCAAAGAAACTATAAGACTCTCCGCCGCCTACTTCATCCAAGATCCGATCTGAAAATGGAAGAGGGTAATGATCCTTCTTTGTTGCCTTATTGAGCTTCCTATAATCAACACAAATGCGTAGCTTCCCATTCTTTTTTATTGAGATCACAATGGGAGAAACCCATTCTCAATTCTCCACAAAGAAATATGAATCCCGCATCAAGCAACTTATCTATTTCTTCTTTTACAGCCTTGGAAAAATTAGGATTCATTCTATATGGCATTTGCTTTATGGGCTTAAAACCATCTACCAAACTCAATACAATGTTCTACCCAACTTACTTGACGGAGTTCCTTGTAATCAAAAGTGAATAGGTGTATGTACCTTCAAAGAGCCGGAGGTAGGATTCCTTCTCACTCTCCATCACAAAGATCACCAATCTTTATTTGTTGGAGACGATCATCAACTTCTTCTTCGATAATTTTATGGGGTCATGAGTTGGTGTGACTGGAAGGATATCCATGACCAAACATCCACCTCACTTTCTTCATCTTCGTGTCCACTTCACCGGTACTAGAGTAATCAGAGGATGTCCAATCATCAGTTTCATCACTTGAATCCACGGTGTTCTCGCTTTATGATGTCGAGGATCACATTTATCTTCACCCTCTCTACCACGTCCAAGTGTCATGAAACCTTCATTCCAAAAGTTTTCTGCATGAACTCTCCTTAGCCATGGTCTTCCCAAAGAAGATGGGTACGCAATAAGCATTACATTTTTCATCACCTGAAAGTCTACCACACATACAACACCCATAACAGATATTGCCACATTTGAAACTACACCTTCTGGTTTAGTTTTTCCTTTATTTAATGACCTTAACATAAGTGTTGAAGGGCGATCAATTTTTAAACCCAACATATTCATTACAGACTTGGTCATTACATTAACTGCAGCACCTCCATCAACTAAGACATCATGAATTGAAATACCATTACATAATACCTCAGCTTGTGGAGCATAGGGATCCGCCTCTGCCTCCAAAACAGGGACCTCAACCTCCTTCCTTCTTCGAGCATTGAGTCCACCTCGCAACTCCCGCCTCTTCTCAGAAGACATAGCCAAGAGTTGACCATATGTAATATTTGTAGGCCTTTTGGACAGATCTTCCAAGATGGAGTATGGTCCTTGCCCCTATGAAATCAAAAAATCCTGCACACCCAACTTTCTTCTCCTATGTTTCTTACTAGTTTCTCCTTTCATCTTCTTAGGATCATTTCCATCTTGATTATCTTTTTCTTTCTTTCTTTTTGTTACAAACACATCTACTTCATTATTTCTACTCTTATCTACTACATCAAAAGAATTGACAGTGTTTTCCTTTATCATTATCTCCTTTACTGCATGATGTAGAAGCTCTATCTGACAATTATACTTATAATGACCCTTTTATAACAACCATAACAAACAACTTCAGAAATATTTCTTTTTGACCTCTATCTCCTCCCCGAGAACTAAATTCCTTTCCTCAAGAAGATTAATAGTTAACTCGACCCATCTTCCTTTGAAGCAGATCTTCATACTCAAAGTAGATGTACTAGGAGAAATATTTGTGCTCACCGGGAGTGGTTGTGGATTCTGACCAAAGGTGCTGGTGTAGGCTCTACTTTAGCAACAATTTCTTTGGGCTCCTCTTCCATGCTTTCTTCTTGCCTTCTTGCAATCTCCTTTGCTTGTTCAATGGTAGCTGGGCGGTCATACTTCACTCGTTGTCTGATCTCTGGCTTCATCCCAAGAATGAAGTGCTTACAGAGGAGATTATCCACGCCATTCATCAACCCATCCGCTAGTCCTTCCTTCCGGATCTGGGCATCGAGCTTCCTCCTTAGCTCTAGAACACGAGCATGATAATCCCTTATCTTCTCCTTCTCTCCTTGGGATAGCTTTGTGATCTCGATCATGAGATCTGCATATTTCTGTTGTTCACCAAATTCTTCAAGAAAACTTTCAGTTAATAAATCCCATGAATTTTTCACATTATCACCTAGTGTTTCAAACCACCTAAGTGTTGAACCATCCAAAAAGGTAGGAAAAAATTCAGTCCATTGTTCCTCTTTATAAGGCCATTACAAATACAAGATCGTTTAAACTCTTGAATGAAAGAAGAAGCATCTTCATTAGATTGAGCTGAAAAAAAATAGAATCTTTCCCATTTTCAAAAGTAACCACCGTGAAATACCAACCCACAAGTACAATCAACAAGACTTATGTGCACAAATAATTGGAATCACTATACTAGAAAGTGACTTTACACCTTTCTACAAGAAAATAGAAATGACCACGGTAAACTATGGTAAAACTTGACTTACATCACGGTAAAAACTGACTTTACTCGTGGTAAACACTATTCACTGGTAAAAGTGAAGTTATCATGCGGTAAATACTATTCACGGTAAAAGTGACTTTATCATGTGGTAATACTATTCCCAAAGAAAATGACTTTACCATGGTAACTACTATTCATGGAAAAAATGACTTTAACATGGTAACTACTATTCACGGTAAAAATGACTTTACCATGGTAACTACTATGCACAGTAAAAACAAGGTTACCCTCCAATTAATTTTTGACTAAGTGGGAATATCTCTCCAGAAAATCCACCAACGAGGAATGGTCCCAGCAACGGAACCAAAATGTCATCACCAATCCGGCACTATGATAATTCTTCACCGAGAACTCCTCGTGCTATGATTATTTACTAATGCACAACCTTTAGTTTGGTGGATGTAATCTGAAACAAAACAACAACATAACACAAGAATACCATCGACTATGATAAGACAATGATGACACAATCTGAAATATCAAAATAAATTATAATATTAACATGAAACTGTTACAATCTCACCCATGAGATACTTCAACAAGACTATGGGAGAAACTTTACAATTACACCTCTTGATGGCTTCTTCAACACACCTTTAACTGATGGCTTCCTTCGCACACTTCCTACAATATTTCTCACTACTTCTTTCTATGCTAAATGAGGGGGGTGGCCTCTCTATTTATAGAACTTCCAGTTTATCCATCCTATCTCTAAGATAGGATAAGAAATCCACTCTGACGATCATATTCCATACCTTAACTCTTATCTGTACATGTAAGCTTATCTCTTAAGATAAGATAAACCTTATCATTTTACATGGGTTCCACATTTTTAGACTTTTTACAAATAAAATACACAAAATATTTATGACCTCACTCCTTGTCCTTATTACCAATATAATATTTCTAATTCCTAATCATGTAGACCCTACTTCTCTAATTACCCAAACTTTGACATTTTAACATTACCGGACCACTTACGACAAATATTTACTTTTTACAACATTCCTATTGTACTTACTTACAATTATATTTATCTTCTATCGACGCTACTACTAATTATACATAACAACATCCTATTTCTAATACATACATTAATGAAATAGAAATTATGGAGGAAAATTTTAGTGTCGGCATGCGGAAGAGTTACTCGTAGATTCCCACGCTCACTTGTCACTTTTCCGGCGTCTGGTCTCCACTAATCAACATGTAGGGTGTGACGTGTATTGCTAACTACTTTCTCCACAGAGCCTTCATTCCTTCCAAACACCTATTTTTAAGAACAACTATATCTTCCAAGTCTCAAGGCCCACACTACAACCTAAATAGTTGCATATGTCCTGAATGTTATCTTGAATTCTTTTTGAATCCTCCCCAGTTAATTATTGATAAGTGGTCATGTCTTGAATTGCTTTTTCTTGGTTTTACCACCACTTTGTGAACTCAAGTTATTTAAATAATAGGACCCAACGACATCGCACCCTAGCATGACAGGCTTGTTGACTAAGTACTTCAATGTCATGCGTTTCATGTAGAATATAAATGGTGTTTCCAAATGATACTACCTAGACTTATGCAACACGTAGATCATAGATAATGTTTTGTACTCGGTAGTTATGTAATTATGTTATGTTGGTGTATACTTTCTACTTGTAAAGCACAAGAGATGTTCAAAAATTCCCTCACCAGTTTGTCTTCAGTCTTGCTCCCCCATAGTTTTCCCTGAGGCATCAACAAGCACATGGAAAGGCTTATCCCAAGAAGGAAAATAGTATGGGCATTGTGACAAGCCTATCCTTCAAAGTTTCAAATGCCTTATGATGTGCCTCCCCCCAATGAAAGGCACTCTTTTGTTTTAACAATTCCTCCAAGGGCGCGGTGATCTTGGCATACCCCTTGATGAATTTCCTGTAATACCCCATACGGCCAAGGAATCCGTGCACTGTGCTTTGACTAGTAGGCTCACCTAATCCCACAATAACTGAAACTTTGGTGGGATCTACTAGTAAGACTTATTTGCATATAATGTGTCCTAACAAGGTTCCAAATGGAGTAGCAAAGACATTTCTTAATGTTGAGGATATCCTTAATTTCTGACATCTCTCAAACATCAGCCTCAAATTGTCACAATGGTCTTTCACCAATCCATACATAGTCCAGTCATCTAGGTAAAATTGAAGAAATTTATGGATGAAGTCCTGAAATGCTTGTACCACGATGCACGAGAACACAACATGCATATTCTTTAATCTAAAAGGCATAACCGTGTAGGCAAACATTCCCCATTCAGTGGTGAAATTTTTATTTCTCTGGTCTTCCTTTGCAATCCTGACTTGGTGATACCCTAAGAACCCATTCATGAAAGAGTATACTTCGCACCTATATACTCCTTCAAAAATTTCTTCAATAAAGGGGGTTGGAAAAGTATCGATAACACATATTGCATTGGATCCTGTAGTCAACATAGATTATTATCCTTCCATCCTTCTTGATATTGGTGACCATTGGGCTTATCCATTCCGATTCTTCCACTGCCCCAATGATACCAGATGTTATCATCTTGTCTATTTCTTCCTTGACCCGTATGCACAAATTTGGATTCATCTGATAAGGCCTCTTCTGAATCAAGTGCACACCTTCCTTAAACTTGATCTTCATCTCCCCAAGGAATGGTGAATGCATTTGAGTTCATGGTACCCACGAGGGAAAAAATATTAGAACTCACGCAATAGATCAATGACCTTTGAAACTTATTTTTCTGACCAATAGTCCCTAATGATAGCTTCTTTAGGTTCTATCTCTATTCCAATGTTAACCTTATTTGTTTTCAAGGGCTCATGGTAGGTGCATGCTCACTCATCAGTGCTATCCATGACTTTACACGTACCTTCACGTAATGGCTAACATCTAAATTTTCCATTTATTCTCCATCTAATACATAGACCATATTTCCTTTTTCTTTTTCTATGCACATGCACTCAAGCTTTACTTCTATTCTTCTTGATGAGGCACGTTTCCAAATAAAGCTCACCTAATAACTCCATTAGCCTATCCTCTACCATAGCACTATCTCCCATTGTAAGGCAATTGATTACTTATAATGCCCTATCTACTGATGGCTTGGTACTCCTATACTCGAAATCTTGAATGAGATCAACTTCCAACTCCTGCCAATTACCTATTTGATGACACATCTCTGAATGAATATACCATGTGCACACACAAACTTTTAAGGTGGAATACAAGTTATGCACCCATAACGAAGGTGATAACACTTCTACGCTTCCCATCCAAGATTTCTCACATGCTTTGATATGAATTAAGGTGGTCTCTTTACCGTGGTAGTCGTGTATGACCATGGGCACGTTGATTCTAGAGAACCTTATAGAATACATGATTCTTACCTTACACCACTCTAGGAGGTTCTCCTTATGTGTAGCCCACTAACTTGTCAATCCTCTTCATTAATAATGTTAATCTAGGTTAGTGTCTGAAGGTTGTATGCATTAAGAGAAGAAGATCTTGGAAAATAACTCCTTTAAACACAATCCAAACTTGCATACAATAAATCACACATGAAGAAATTCAAAGGCACACTTAGCAGAAATGTAAACACACTTGCATAAAGGAAATCAAACTTGCAGGAATATAAAGGCACACTTGCATAAAGGAAATCACACATGCAGAAAATATAAACACATTTGCATAAAGGAAATATAACTAGGTCTTGCGCACCCACGCACCTTCTTATACTTAGCAAATATTAAGGGACCCAAAAAGATGCAAATGAAGGGTCGGATTTTCCTTGGTTTCCAAAATTATGGACTTATCACCGATTGTTACAATGCATCTTAGACCCAATGTATTTATGTGTATGTGTGCTAAATTATGCCCTATGTTGTTCTTGTGCTTGTCACACATGAAGTAGCAAGAAATTAACTAAATGTAGAATGCAAATAATATGTGCATGGAAACAATAGAATCCCCTCTATGAAGTGTGATGTAGATGAACCATCCTTATATCCCTTGTGATGGAGCTATATGGATTCAAATGGGGCTATAATACCTTTGATGGATATAACCATAAGTAGAGATATTAGATGTTTAGTGTTTTTCCCTTATTAGGATCATATGACTTTATATTTATATGATTCCCTTGCTTCAATTTTGTAATTAACCACTGAAAATATCTACTACCAAAAAGAAAAGATGCTCAAATGCCTAGAAAGGACCTAGAAAGTGTTTCCAAATTACAAAGAGGACAAAGGCACCCAGAGAGGATGGGGACATTTGGCGTTGGCATCTTAGGTTTTGGGCACCAGTGTCCGTAGAATGAAAAATTCTGAAAGGTGTACAAACATATTGAGAAAGTATAGGTGTAAGACTTAAAGCAAAAGCATAAATAAAAGAAAGGTTCCCAAAGACATGGGTTAATCATTACTTTTCTTACTTAGAGTCATACAAATAGTAGTATGTGATCGATTCTAGATAATTACCTAAAGTGAGTGATTTTTGTCTACATTTTCCTCGACTTTATGTTGGTGAGCTTAATTATTGGTAACATAAATTAGATAGAGATGTGTACTCGATATCCATGTAGATTAATGTATAAAGTGTGTCGAGGGACTAGACAAAGTGTGGAGTGATTAAAAATATGGAGTGTGGAGACTATAGATGCTAAAATGTAAAAGGTGATGAAAATGAACCTAGGGTGGAAGCGCATGTGTATATGCTGATGTGTGTGTGATATACCTATTGTTAGTATCATGTTGATGTTGTTATTGATGTTAAATTATTTCTTCCCATACAGACGGACCTACAAAAGAAAAGATAATCAAGTAGTCAAATATGCATGTATATGCAAAAGTGTGTAAAAAGCATCTAAGAATATAAAAAATGCTAAAATGTGAAAAAGGAACGTGTGCACCTATAAGTGATGATAAAAATGGTGTAGAAATGATCTTTTCAATGAAGTGCAATTTTTTTGGGAGATCTCATGCCACTGGCCGAAGAAGTATAAGGAGGAAAGTCTAATTTATCCTCCAACCTTTAACCACTTCCCGAAACTATAAAGATATCTCATCTTATCTAGTAGTTTTGGGTGATCGACCTGATAGAATTAGTGTAGAGAGTAAGGTTTGGTATTATCCTCTGTCTTTTAATTACTCCCTAGAATAAAACACCACTACAGATGATGTGTACTAACAAATGTGTTAAGGAAAACATGCCTTGTATAAGTCATTGTGTGTATGAGTTCTGTAGACTGTGTTGAACCCAATCGCTATGTAACTACCCCTAGTTATAGGTGCTCTAGGAAAGGAATCTACTGTAATAAGGACCCAAACTTGATTCTAAGCCCTCAACATTTTTGTACTCGGATTGTGTTGTGTTTTATACTATGTGTAAACCATTGTATGGGGTGACTAATTCACCCAAATGATGCCCCCTCTTTGGGGTCACATGTGATGTTGATGAAGGATAATGCGGCCCAAAAGAGGACCAATCACTGAATTTTTGCCTTTTAGGGGGAGGGGATGTGATTGGTAGAAACCAAGGCACATGTAAACAAGTGGCTAGGAAATAAGTTTTAGTACGAACAAGCATGCATGTAGAAGACAAGTGTAAGCTAAACAGACAATGTATATGTTAAGATGTAAGTAAACACACAAGAAGAAAATGTATACCGTGAAAAGTGGGTTACAAAAATGAGACATCACTCACAATGTTACAATACAATCAGGGCCGATGAATCCAAATACATACAAGTGTGCACATAAGACAAGGAAAATCTTGCAAATAATGGCATTCAATGATAATTAAGTACAACCAATGTAACAAATAACCATGGTGGAAAATATTCTTGCAAAAAAATGTTGCACATGAAGCACCCATTAGCATGTTAGCAGATAAAAATTATGTCAAAGCATGTATAATCTGATAAAGTAGTGTGATATGAATCAAAATAAACAATAACATCCGTAGTGTATGAAATTGGATGCCTCCAAGAGCCATTGTGGAGTGGTATGAGGTATTGTGCCAAAAATCCATGTTGCATGTAACGGATCTATATAATATACTATCATAACTAGAAAATAAGTGAACGCACATGTGTATATGGAAATATAATGACATACAAGATATTTATCTACATGTGTAAGAAAGTGAACACGTCTAAGTAAATTTAAGCAAGAGTAAATGCAAACAAGATATGCAATATGTTGTGGATGGATGGAATGGAATGCAGAGTGAATGATAGGAGCCACATGTCCCCCAGTGAATGAATATGTATGTAATGAGGTTCTTTTCTATATGCCCCATCAGCGAGTCAAGAATGAACCATAAGCAAGAGTGTGTCATGGGAAATGGTTCAAATGGTGTGTTATGTGTATCTTGATGTGATGAATGTGTAATGATGATATGTCACATAGAGATGAGGTGTGATGATGCATGATGATCTAGCTTAAAACATATATCATAACAAAATGATAAAAGAAGTGATGATTTATCCTAAAGCATATATCACTAAATGATGCAAGCATAAGTGATGATGTAACCTAAAGCGTATATCACTAAATGATGCAATTGGAAGTGGTGATGTGACCCAAAGTGTATATCAAAAATATGTGGATGTCACATTGTATGATAAGAAGATTGGTTGATTAAACACGTGAGAGTAATGAGGTCCATTTGATTTGTATACCCTCAACAGTCCAATATGGATCGTGAGACTAGAGTGTGTCATTGGGTAGTGAGTGTAGCGTGTGTAAACAAATGTGTAAAATGTGTAGTAGATGTGGCAAGGAGAAATCATCATGTGTAATGTTGTGTAATGTAGGAGGTATAGTATGTAAGATGTGTGGTTGATATGATATGTTTAGATCTATAGTAATACATAAGATGTGGATGTATATATGTAAGATGTGTGAAAATTCGTGATGTGTAGTGTCTATTGTGTAGTGTGTGAGGTTCATGTGTATAGAATTCCCTCAGCATTCAAATGTGAACTAAATCACAAGAGTGTGGCATTGGGTAATGACGATGCAGGTGAATCAAAATGTGTATGATGAATGTGGTAGTTGATGAATGATGTTTGGCCACAGATGATGAAAGAGTGTATTGTATGCACAAATAGATGGTGATAAATGTATGCATGTAGGAATGAATATGTAGTGGATAGATATAGTGGATAAATGGAATAGTTTCTTATTATAAGATATCCCTCAGCGAGTCATGTAAGAACCACACATAACATGAGTGTTTCATTAGGGGGTAGGGTAACAAGAGTTATCTACTAGAGACCAAATTTTAAGTAAAGCGGTGGAACCTTGTTTCACAAAAGTGACAACACGACCATACGATGGTGGTAGAAATGTATCTTTCCTATCAGTAGGAGGATAAATTTCTTTGAAAAAAATAATTGGAAATAGAAGTGGAGTGGGATGGGGAGAAATATTGAATGGTGGTATCTTTTTGGTATTGATGAAATTGCAGAAGACTTGATAAGAGAAGAAGGTTGATGGAATTTTAGACACGGTTGCGTACTTTGACTTGGTAATGTTGTAGATGTCTTGAGAGGAGGGTCCTATATCGATTTTGAGAGGTGGTTTCTTAGGTGGTGCTTGAATTTCCATAGAATGACCATTAGAAGTGATGGTGTGATGCTCGTTATACATAAATGAATCAAATTTAGGAACCCATTGAGATGTATCATTTATAGATTGACATACAACATAATGTTGTTCATGAGCGAGATAAATCCACGATGCTCAAGATGTTTGATTCTTCATTGTAAAACATAGAAATCATTGTCGATATATCCATTGATTCAATGATAATTACAATATGGATGAACTTCATATTTTTCTAGCCAATAAGGAGGATAGTAATAAGTAGGTGGCAAAGTGATTAATTGATGACTAAGGAGATTAGTAAGAGTGTCATGTTGTTTAGTATTGTGATCAAAGATGAGAGGCTTTGGTAATGGTATGACTTGAGGCTCACTTGATATAATCACATGTAGTAGACATAGAATGAAGATGAAATGTAGAAGGAGAACAAACATGAGCACGAGAAGCGTCCTCAAATTTTTGGATTTAATTTTTGAGAAATGTAATCGTAGTTTCCATAGCCTTAATTTTTTCCTAAAATAAAGAATGCAAAGCTTGAATTGACTCCAACCTAGGTTGATAAGATGGAGGATCACTAAGAATAGGATCATTAAATAAATGATCAAAAATATCACTTAATTGATGTAGGCGTATCTCAAGGAAGATACATGGTATCTAGGGATTTTTTAAGAACAACTTGGCAATTAGGATGCATTTGAAGTAAATCAGACAAAGAAATTTGAGGAATTTTAGGATCCATGATAAAGAAGATGATATGCCAAAGAAGGATTTGAAAGACTGATCACGAGTGGGGTTCACCAAAATGATTATGCTAAAATGTAATATAATAGCCTAATCTAATGCAAGTTTGTAGTAAATAAATGAATACTAAAATATTGAAATAATACCAAAATAAATAAGCAATGAAAATATGAAACCCTAATGTGTAAAGAGGGTTAGAAGAGCCTTAGCTAATTCACAAAGGTTCTGGAATGTGTCACAAAGGTGGAGACTATAAAGAGAAATGAAGGACCATTGCACAAAATCCTAAAACTTGCAAATCTGGTAGATTTGACCAGGACTGGGGTGCCTAGAAAGGGATAGAGGTACCTGTGGGTGCCCTAGTCTAGATTCTAGGTGCCTTGTTCTACGTAGATTCTCAAAAAACCTCCTCTAAGGTTTCAAAAGAGGTTCACACTTATTCACCTATTGGCGAGAAAAATTTTCAGGGGACAAATTTTTGGGTTTCTTGCAAACGTTGTGGGATTCTAAGTCACTCTACTTAAACAATGCAATTTCCATATATGCATGCATGACTATTGGTGTGTTTTATACGGGTTGGTATTATGGTCGGGGATCTAATAGGGTCACTCCACCGACCATGTGGCAAACCTAGCAATAGCTTGTTGGGAGGAATTTTCTAGGAGATCGGGAAAAGGAGTGAGAACGTTAGATAAGAGAACTAATGTTGCAAGTAGAAAATTAGATTCTTGCATACATCAGTTAGAAGTTTCATCACATGCATTAAAATTAAGAAGAAACAATTACGATAATAACAAGATGAACAATTAGAATTTAATGAACAAAAGGTATCGAAAATCCCTTAGTCAAAAAAGGCTAGAAACTCCTTCGGATTGTATTCATGCTCAAGCGAAAATAGTACATATTATGAGAATGGAAGACATTTTAGAATAGGGAGAATAGAAAAAATTTCTATAACTTTTCACAAGGATCTCTCTCATGAATTCAAAAAAAAGCTAAGAAGGCCCTCAAATGAGGAGTGCATTACAATTTATAGAAAGAAGCAACTCTTCATCTTCCTCGTGATTCTTTATGTACCCCCTAATGACTCTTTGTATGTCTCGACATGACTTAAGACTATTTTCCTTCTTATAAAATCATTAAGTCCATTTTTATAACATAAAGGTGACTTATTACATTGGAAACATTGAGACATACCAAAAGTGAAAATCCCAACGTGAAATTAGAACATTAGAACATTGAAGAAAGAGAACGTTGGGAGGAAAGAGAAGAGAGAGAGAGAGAGGGAATAAGGAAGAATGATGTTGATGATGAAATATTATACCTCCAATAAAGTCTGTTGATCCTTCCAAATGACTCGATGGAATGCTCCAATGTGATGAACTCTTAATCACCGAACTCTTTGCACCCTGAGAAACTTCCATTGGATGATGTGTGAACAACTGCGAAATAAGTTTATACCAAAATTGTCAAATGAATTCATTGGTGACCATGAGAATCACTCATGAAGATCCCCTCTGAAGGGACTGAAGCCTTGGAACAAATCCTGCCAAGTTGAATGAATTTTTTTGTCGATGACCACAACTTCTACCCCACACATGATATACCTGTGACCCGAATCATGAAGTGAGTGTCAAAAGACACTATCGAGTTCCTTGGGATGGATCTCGAATGCCCTGTGAGAAATTCCCATGGATGATCCCAAATGATGATCCCCTTTGCAACACTGTCATATTCTATCGGCATATGTCCTACGGAATGATACATTTGTCCATATAGGTAGGTGCTAGGTACCGATGAACATACTGGTGAAACTATGAATGGTTCATCAACACTTGCTATTCTTGAATGGAACAACTTACTATTTTTAGTAAGTGTGAAAATTCTTCTCCAAACTCCAACTGCAGTTGCTAATTTGAATGTTCAACCCTTAGAATGCTCCTTTTATGAAATTCACCCTCTGGAATGACTTACTATTTTTAGTAAGTGCTAATGAGATGACTTACTATTTTTAGTAAGTATGAAAAATCAGCTCCTTTGAACCTCAATTGGATATTGCAACTCAAATTCCTCTTTCTCCTTATGTTCCTCTCACCTTCGGACTAGTTTTCTATTTTTAGCAGGTGCTCGTGAGACCACTTACTATTTTTAGTAAGTTTCAATTTTGGACCAAGATGACCATTTCGATGATTTTTTTCTGTGATACCTTTTTGTGTTCTCGGCCTCCTTCAAAATTCTTGAGTTGGTGAATTTCCCAATGAATAGTCTCCCATGTAGAAGGCTTGCTATTTTTAGTAAGTGTTCTTCTGGTGGTCGGATCATGGTGGAAAAGTTTTTGATATGGGTTTTTCCCAATATCACCCCTTTGAAATTTTAGGCTTACTTGATCACTAGTTTATGAGATTTTAAAATTTCAAATTTTTCACCTAGTGGAAGCTACAAACATGACAGCCATTAATGGAGCTTGAAAATTGTAGATCTAGTTTTCTCCTCCATTCACAAAAAAAATCATATTTTTGATATGGGTTTTTTTGTTTCTCGTTCCACCGATGAATTTTCTTCAAACCAATTGTCGGTTTGACGGGAAATATGAATTTTGTCTTCGTTGTTCCAAGAGGGATTTTTTTGCTATGAACAATCTATGCCATGGAAGGGAGATATTTTAATGTGGATTTTGTGGCCTCTGAAAATGAAGAATGCAGCAAAAAAATGTCTCTTCGATTCATGCACTGGTTTGTAAGATATATCAAATTCTTCTCACAACATTGGGTTATTTTAATGAATCTCTTCATTCTTATTCTCTATTCTTCATTTCTTGATCATTCCTTCCTCTAATATCACTATTATTTCATGGTGTGGAATGATTTTTTTGAAGATGGTTTGAATTGTAGAAATGGTAGATTGGGTTTAGACAAGAATGGATAGAGTTATGGCAGGGTGTGAAGCTGTGAAGAAGAAATGGAGGGAAAAATGCTAAGTGTCGATTTAAAATATTCAAAAACACATACAATGGGTGGGGTAATTTTTATGTCCCTGATGTCCCTTTAGATAAAGGGATGAAAGGGTCATCAAATTGCACATTGTGTCTTCTCGCGACACTTTTCAAGATCTCGGACGATTGAGCATTAGGGCTAGGGAGCTTGGAGAAAAGCACCTGGGGGCTGAAAATTGCAATGTAGAAGGTTGTATTGATGACACGGGGATACAAGGGTTGTGTGCATTTTTTTTCCCCTCATGTAACTTTTATAAAGGGAAAAGGCTAATCATTTTGCACATCATGCCAGGTTGCGACACTTGGTGTGATCTGAACAACTGAGGGGATAGGCTCCTAAAAGCACTTGGGGGCTGAACTAGCGATGTAGAGGGTTCCATGGGTGACCAGAGGGAAAATAAGGGTGGGAAAATTTAACTATCCCCTATGTCCTTTTCTTAAGGGATGAAAGGGACACCAAAATGTGCTAGGATCCTGGAGCTAACACGTGTCCTCTTGAAAATTGGCTAAGTGTTGAACATGTTCCTTAGCCAACTTGTGACGATAATAAATCGGGCTCCTATATGAGTTCAGAGGAAAATTTTATATGATATTGAATTAAAAACAATAAATTAATTTAATGGTGATTTTTTTGAGCTCCAATT
Source organism: Taxus wallichiana var. yunnanensis (assembly GCA_018340775.1). Taxonomy (NCBI): domain Eukaryota; kingdom Viridiplantae; phylum Streptophyta; class Pinopsida; order Cupressales; family Taxaceae; genus Taxus; species Taxus wallichiana. The sequence continues at coordinate 464,778,891 of CM031242.1, read as the reverse complement.
ATGAATTCATCATCTTCAAATGCCCCTATTTTTCTTGAGATAACCAATTGTGTACTGAAAGAATGAGTTGCCAAGGGAATTGTATGATGTTTCACGAGGTCTCATTTTTCCACAATTTAGGGCATCAAAAATACCTTCCATAGGAAATTTTTTTGGCTCTTTAATCTTTAAAAATCTCCCATAATCATTTCTTGAGGCTTAGCACTCCTTCGCGTGTATGCTCCTTTATGCCCGAAAACCCACTTTTACTTAAATCGACTCCAAAAGGCTCTGCCAAATTGATCCCGATGCCTTTGAACCCTTTGGAACACTTCAATACTCCTTTTTGATGATGCATTTCCATTTTTATATACTTTCTATTTTTATTATGCCTCACCATGAACACATGTTATTTTTAGTAAGTGCACTACGATGTCGTTAACACAAAAACAAGTCTTGAATTTTTATTCTAGGGTTCCACGCTCCTAATTTTGGGTAATTTATTCATCCAAAAAGTGGTAAAATTATATTTTAATTGGAGGGGAATAATACTAATAAAAAACACAGTCCTCCATATCCCTAAAAAATAGGGACTTCATGGCGCACGAAAACTAGTTTATGCGAAAACTAGATTTTTCAATGATCATTCCTTCCAATTTTCACACAATTTCACCCACTAGAACCTTGAGAAGTGAAGAGGTAGCTCACTACATTTTTCACTACTATTATTCATGTGACAGGGAAGAATGATGATGAAAAATGAGTCCTTAATATCCCTAAAAAATAGGGACTTCGTGGCATGAAAACTAGTTCATGGGAAACTAGATTTTTCAACGATCATTCTCTCCAATTTTTGCGTGATTTCACCCACTGAAACCTTGAGAATTGAAGAGGTAAGTCACTAAATTTTTCTACTACTATTCCTGGGTGGACCATTAATGGAGTCTTCAATCTTCATATATCACAGAGGTGGTGATGGAGGAGAATGAAGTTATTTGCAGTTGAGAATGAGGGGGAGGCTAGGAAAAATCACTTGAGAGATGACTTTCACGCGCATGAGGAACCATAAGGCTTAAGTTTGATGTGGTATTTTTGTGTCCCCTATGTCCCTTTTCTAAAGGAATGAAAGGGAAATCAATTTCCACTTTGTGCCTCATCGCGACACTTGGTGATCATCCGTGCGGGAGAGGGAAGGCTCAAACTTAGCTCTCGAGGGCTTAACTGGAAATGGGAGGTCATATTAGTTTAGTGATGGAAAAAAGGGTTGTGCACATTTTATTGTCCCCTATGTCCCTTTTCTAAAGGGAAAAAAGGGACATCAAAATGCACTAGGCTCCTAGAGTTGACACATGTCCACTTCAAAAAATGACTAAGTATGAGAACTTGAGAGCAAACTTGTGAAGGTCGTATCTAGAGTTCTCGATGGATTTTAAAGGTGAAAATTTATATGAATTTGAATAAAAATGGCCTTCCTATTCCAATGGTGGGAATATCATCTCTTTATTCCTCCATTTGAGATCTAAAAAATCAGATTTTTATTTTGGATCCATGAATGAGCATGAGAAAAATTGTATATAGACCTATTGTGCCAAGATGTTGTGAAGAGTCTAATTTCACCATCTTGTAGAGCTTTAATTCCATTTCTGAAGATGTCTATTTTATGTCCTAACTCCATCCATACCTCCTGTAATCACTTCCCAAAGTTTAGTAGCTCTTTTGGCCCTGTGCACTGCCTAGGCCTATGAACCCTATTTTGATGAATCTACCCCAACTCCTCCAAATATTTCTTGAATCTTCCAAAATAAATTCCATGATGTTATTAGACCTTCAATTCATCTCCATGTTGTATTTTTTCCTCCACTCTACTTCGGGGGTTGTGTCGAGTCTAGGAAGGCCAGTGGTAGCCCTTCCCAACACTGCCCAAAATTTGCATTCTTCAAGAACTCCTAAAATCACCTAGGGGGATTGAATTGAATTTCCTAATTCACCTAGGGGACTAAGTTAACATCCACTAGGAGGTCATTGGACTGATTGGGTAAGGCTAGTGTTGAGGATGGGTAGACTGGGGTGTCTTGGAAAGGTGAAACTTGAAAATTTTGACATAGGGGGTATCATTATCATGCTCAAAAATTGTAAATTTTCTTGCACATTTGCATGACAACAATTAGCTCTAGCTTGGGGACATGGTATGGAATGATCATAGTGAAGACATGCCATGAAGAATCCTAGAATATCAATTTACATCATAATGACTAGTGCCTTGTCCATTGGGCCCTTTGGAGTTGTGTACAACTTACTGAGAGAGAGAATAACAAGTAAGAAGACACACACACACACAAACACACAAAATGAAAGGAAATTATATATAGGGGAGGGAAAACTATAGAGGTGGGGAAATAATATACACATACCCCATGATGGGTTGAGAAAATTACATGCCATCATGAAATAGCAGATTGAAATATGACTTTTGAATCATAAATATTATTATTTGATAAAAACATTCTCTCATGATGGCTTTTCATGGTTTGAGAAGAAGAAGACGTACCAAGACTCCATCTTCATATTCACACTTGCACTGAGAATGTTCTTGTATCCATTGAGAACTTGGTCACCTTCTTGAAACTCTTTCCTCTTGAATATTTCTCTTGTTGTCCTATGATCGTGAGAAACCACTCCTCCATGTTTTTAAAATTGGAAGCATTGACCTTGTCATGGAAATATACTTCATCTTGGGTTTACAATGTGAAATCATCTCCTTCATTAGCAAGACACCTTGAAGGAGTGAGAAAAAACTCATCTTCTTCACATCCAACTTCCTTTCTAAACATACCACTTTGTTGCTTCATGTAATTGCTTTTGGAGATGGAGGTTAAATCATTGATCCGAAGGTCTTCATCATCCTCGAGAGATTGTTGTAGTGGAAAACATGTTCAAGACAAATCGGAGCTTGGAGGATGGTGAGTGCAATCTGATTTTGAATTCCTTGACAAGATTCATGCACATTCTCACTTTGTTTCTCCCAGTGATTGTTATCAATATCCATCTGCTTGAAGTCCACCTTGGTATCATTTACAAAATTGCAACTCTTGTTTTGGTCATATAAGCATTCTTCACCCTCTAGTGGATTTTTCCATATGAACTCTTGTTTTTCATTGGTGAAGCATTCCGAAGTGGTGGGAACAAATTGGTTTTGAATATACTCCCAACACTCTTGCATCTTTTTCCATGTTCCGAACAACTTTCTTCAATGCAAAATCAGCTCAATATTTTCCATGTTATCATCTCCCACAACAGAGATGTTATCTTCAAGATTGAGGAATTCCAAAGGAGATTCGAGGACCTTCCTTATTTTGCATTCACAACCTTCCTCATACAATGTGGAAGAAAAATAAATATCTTCACATTCCCCCTCATCAACCAAGGCATTGGGAAGTCATCAAACCCACCCATTAGCTCTATATTGGCATCAAACATTGGTATATCAAAAAGAGGAGCACAACTTGACTCATGCTTATTTTGCATCTCCATATCCCGAGTCAAGAGTTCAAGGCTGAGTTGAGGGTCTTCAGTCTCTTCCACAGTATTCAAGAGGTCTTGCACAAATAGTTCTTCTGATATTTCTATAGGTTCATCTTCATTTTTATTGAAAGAGTCTCTATATTGTGCTTTCAAGAAATGGTTGAAAATATGATCCATGCATGTCCATGATTCATTTGAAATATCCTCGTTCACCTCTTCCATGCTTTGTGTTTCCCAAGATTCACTTCCTTGCAAGCACAAACACACTTGGTTCATGACACCTTCTAACAAGGAGAAGAGGTCCATGCTTTATGGGAACAATACTCTTGCAAGATCAAAATCAATATCATCCTCTTGATGAAATCATATTAAAGAAACATCATGGGAAGAACTTTCAACATTATCATGATCATCCATTATTAAATCCTCTTTCTCATATGGAAAATGAAAGACTTCATACTCACCGTGATGATCATTATGCTCCTTGGGTGAGAAGAGATTGTGTTCAAACTATTCATTCTCCTTGGATTTGGAAAGGAAGTGAGATTCTTCCATCGATCATCCATGATTGAATTAGGAAGAGAATATTGTTCTTTGAATGTATTAATTTCTTCATGAATCATCTCTACATCACTTGAAGGATCAAAATAGGAGGGAAACCCTCCATGACCATCTTACATTCATCATTTTGGGTCCATGATGCTGGGTGGATTTATTTCACTTCTTTGCACATGTCCATTTCATCATTAATTGAAAAATCAAAATTTGAAGGGGGTTATTCAAATTGTCCATTTTCTTCATCATTGGTGGAGTCTTCGGAAAGCATTGGATCATCCATTAGGCAAAAATAATCCTCTATTGAATATATTACTTCCCAAACTGACTATTCCTCAAGAAAAAAAGAGTTGATGAATGGTAGTTCCACCTCCATATCTCTTTCATCATCATATTTCCTAATGTTGCTTTAGCACTCATCGGAAGGTTCAAGAATAGGATCTTCTTCAAGAGAAAACAAGAATATCTCGGGGACGAACAAATCGTAGCATAAATAATCATCAGGATCTTCTTGAGCTTATTCATTTTGGACAACATGAAGTGATTCAAGATATGCATACCTTCTTTTTAAAGCTAGAGCATACCTCGAAATCTCTTGATAGGCTTCACGATCATAATTTCCTTCTATTATTCTCTAGAATCCTTTCCATGTATTCTCTTTTTAATATGTTCATTTCTCCATCACCATATGCAATGAAGTCATCAAGAGAGCAATAGAAAAAGGACAATGTTCTCAACTTTATAGTGAGTTGTGTGAGATTGCAAAAATATTCTTTGGTGGATCTTGCATCATCCTGTCTTTTGTCATCTTCCTGAATGCTGATTTGATCTTCATCAGAAGGCTCAAGGATAGGATTTTCTTTAGCTACATTCAATAACCTTTCAAGGATGAAAACCCTATCGTACGAATGATCTTCAAGGATCTTCCTCTATAGGACAAATCTCCTCTTCTTCTTCTTTGTTATGGGCCGCTTCAAGTTTGCTCGTACATCTCTTGCAAGAATTTTGCATATTCTCGAGCTTCACACCTTATCTTATGTCTCATTTGAATCCTTTCCAACAACTCCCTACTTTCCTCTTCATTGATAGACAGTTCTTTCTTCTTTCCTTTGTCTAGATGCAGATTATTGCTTGAAGTAGGAGTCTCTTTTACCATCTTTGAATTTTCTCTTTTACAAATACTAGTCCTAAACCACGGTGATTGATGATCTTCTTTTCTTGATCATGATATTCTTCTTCTTTGTCACTCTCACTCATTGGTGTTTCACTCAAATCTGGAAATTTCTTCATGGTGTGGAAAAAAATGTGACAGGGTTCATTCCTTGATGGAGTTACCTTCAAAATGATTTTATGTTGAAATCGATATATATATATATATATATATATATTTTTGAATATTTGATTTTTTTTTTGGATTTTCAGACCTTGTGGTCATATTTTGGGTGTAATGCTTCCAATCTGCCCCATAGTGGGTGAAAAAAATTGTTGGTGAGAAAATTTGTCGGGGGACAAATTTTTGGGTTTCTTGCCAACGCTTTGGGAATCTAAGTCCCTCTACTTAAACGGTGCAACTTCCGTATATACATGCATGAGTAATGGTGGGTTTTATTTGGCCTTGGCGATCCAATAGGGGCACTCCATTGAACCCTATGGAAAAGCTAGCAATGGCTTGCTAGGGAGGAATTTTCTAGGAGAGCGGGAAAGGGAGTGAGAATGTTAGATAAGAGAACTAATGTTGCAAGTAGAAAATCGAGTCTTGCATACATCAGTTAGAAGTTTCATCACATGCATTAAAATTAAGAAGAAACAATTCTATAAATAGCAACAAGACCAATTAGAATTTAATGAACACAAAGTATCAGTAAATCCCTTAGTCAAAAAAGGATAGAAAATCCTTCTTCTTGTATTGATGCTCAAGAAGAAATTGTACATAGTATGAGAATGGAAGACATTTGAGAATAGGGAGAATAGAATAATTTTCTATCTCTTTTCTCTTTTCACAAGGATCTCTCTCTCATGAATTCAAAAAAATAGCTAAGAAGGCCCTCAAATGAGGAGTGCATTACAATTTATAGAAGAACAACTCTTCATCTTCTTGGTGATTCTTCATATACCCCCAATGACTCTTTGTATGTCTCGACATGACTTAAGAATCTTCACCTTCTTAGGAAAAAATTAAGTCCCTTTTTATAACATAAAGGTGACTTATTACATTGGAAACATTAAGACATACGAAAAAGTGCAAACCCCAACACAAAATTAGAACATTGAAGAAAGAGAACATTGGGAGGAAGAGAAGAGAGAGAGAGAGAGAGAGAGAGAGAGAGGGAAGAAGGAAGAATGATGTTGATGATGAAATATTATGCCTCCGATAAAGTCTGTTGATCCTTCTAGATGACTCGATGGAATGCTCCAATGTGATGAACTCTGAATCCCCAAACTCTTTGCACCTTGAGAAAATTCCTTTGGATGACACGTGAACACCACAAACTAAGTGTTTAAAAACACTATCAAATGACTTCATTGGTGACCATGAGCATCACTCATGAAGATCCCCTTTGAAGGGATTAAATCCTTGGAACAAAGATTGCAAGTTGAATGAATTGTTTTGTTAATGACTACAACTTCTATACTCGCACATGATATACTTGTGACCCAAATCATGAAGTGAGTGTTGAAAGACACTATCGAGTTCCTTGGATGGATCTCAAATTCCCTATGAGAAATTACCATGGATGATCCCGAATGATGATCCCCTTTACAACACTATCATATTTTGTTGGCATATGTCCTACATAAATGATACATTTTTCCGTACATGTGCTAGGTACCAATGAACATATTGGTAAAACTGTGAATGGTTCATCAACACTTGTTATTCTTGAATGGAGAAACTTACTATTTTTAGTAAGTGTGAAAATTCTTCTTTAGACTCCAACTGTAGCTACCAATTTGAATGTTCAACCCTCATAATGCTCCTTTTGTGAAATTCACCCTCTGGAATGAATTACTATTTTAGTAAGTGCCAATGAGATGACTTACTATTTTTAGTAAGTATGAAAAATCAGCTCCTTTAAACGTCTCAATTGGCTATTAAAATGGAATTCCTTTTTCTCCTGTGTTCCTCTCACTTTCTAGACCAGCTTACTAATTTTAGCAAGTTCTCGTGAGACCACTTACTATTTTTAATAAGTGTCAATTCTAGACCGAGATGACCATTTCGATGATTTTTTCTGTGATACCTCTTATGTGTTCACCGCCTCCTTCGTAGCTTCTTTAGTTGGTGACTTTCCCAAAATAGCAGTCTCCCATGTAGAAGGCCTTGTTATTTTTAGTAAGTGTACTTCTAGTGGTTGGATCATGGTGGAATGAATTTTTTTGATATGGGTTTTTCCCAATATCATCCCTCTGAAATTTTAGGCTTACTCGATCATTGGTTCATGAGATTTTAAAATTTCAAATTTTTCTAGGTGGTAGCTACATACATTATTAACAAGGATTGAAAATTGAAGGTCTAGGTTTTCTCCTCTGTTCTCAACAAAAATTCTATTTTTGATATGGGTTTTTGTTTCTCATTCCACTAGTGAATTTTCTCTTCAAACCGATTGTCGGTTTAATAAGAAATCTAACTTTTGTCTTCATTGTTGTGCCAAGAGGGAGATTTCTTCACTACAAAAAATATATGTTGCGAAGGAGATCTATTGCTGAGGTTTTTGTGTCCTATAAAAATGAAGAAGGTAGCAAAAAATAGCTCTTCGATTCATGCATTGGTTTGTAATATATATCAAATCCTCGTCTCATGGAAATGGGATTTTTAGATGAATCTCTTTGTTCTTCTTCTCTATTCTTCATTTATTGATCAATCCTTCCTCTAAGATCTTTGTGATTTCATGATGTGTAGGATTTTATGAATTTGGTTAGGAGTGCAGCAATGGTAGATTGGGTATTGGACCGGACAGAATGGACAGAGCTATGGTAGGGTGTGAAGTTGTGAAGAAGAAATGGAGGAAAAAATGCTAAGTGTCGGATTTAAAATATTCAAAAACACATACCAAGGGTGGGGAAAATTTTTATGTCCCTGATGTCCCTTTAGCTAAAGGGATGAAAGGGTCATCAAATTGCACATCATGCCTCCTCATGACACTTGTCAAGATCTGGATGATTGAGCATTAGGGCTAGGGAGCTAGAGAAAAGCACTTGGGGGCTGAAAATTGCATTGTAGAAGGTCACATTGATGACCTAGGGGCCACAGGGGGTTGGGAACATTTTCATGTCCCTCATTTACCTTTTCCAAAGGGAAAAAAGGGTCATTAGTTTTCACATCATGCTTAGGTTGCGACACTTGGCGCGATCTAAACAACTAAGGGGATATGCTCTGTAAGCAGCACAGGGGGCTTAACTAGCGATGTAGAGGGTTCCATGGGTGACCAAAGGGAAAAATAGGATTGGGTGCATTTTACTATCCCCTATGTAACTTTTATTAAGAGATGAAAGGGACACCAAAATGCGCGAGCTCTTGGGGAGTGACATGTCCTCTTTGAAAATTTACTAAGTGTTGAACGTGTTCCTTGAACCAACTTGTGATGGCATAACTCGGGACTCATCGATGAGTTCAAAACAAAAAAATTATATGATCTTGGCTAAAAACACTAAATGAATTGAATTGTGATGTTTTTAGCTCCAATTCTAATTCATCACCTTAAATAGCCCCATTTTTCTCGGGATAGCCAATTGTGTAACAAAAAGAATGAGTTACTGGGGAAGTGTATGATGTTTCACGAGGTCTCATTTTTCCACCATTTAGGGCATGGAAAATACCTTCCATAGGTACTTTTTGGGCTCTTGAATCTTTACAAAAGCTCCTAGAATCCTTTCTTGAGGCTCAGGAACTCCTTCGAGTGTATGCTCCTTTAGGCCCGAAAACCCACTTTTATTGAATCGACTCCAAAAAGGCTCTGCCAAATTGATCCCGATGCCTTTGAACCCTTTGGAACTCTTCATCCTCCTTTGTTGATGATGAATTTTCTCTTTTATAAACTTTTTATTTTTAGTATGCCTCGTCATGAACACATGTTATTTTTAGTAAGTGCATTGCGATTGTCGATTTATTGAAAAAACAAGTCTTGAAATTTGTATTCTAGGGTTCCACACTCCTAATTTTGGGTAATTTATTCATCTGAACAAGTGGTAAAATGATATTTTCATCAGTGGGGTAGAATACTGATAAAAAAACACAGCCCTCCATATCCCTAAAAAATAGGGAATTCGTGGTGCAAAAACTAGTTCATGCGAAACTAGATTTTTCAATGATCATTCCCTTCAATTTTTGCATGATTTCACCCACTGGAACCTTGAGAAGTGAAGAGGTATCTCACTACCTTTTTTCTATGATTCTTCATGTGACGGGGAAAAATGCTGATGAAAAATCAGTCCTCAATATCCCTAAAATTAGGGACTTCATGGCACAAAAACTAGTTCATTCAAAACTAGATTTTTCAACGATCATTCCCTCCAATTTTTACGTGATTTCACCCACTGGAACCTTGAGAAGTGAAGAGGTATCTCATTTACCTTTTTCTTTGCTATTCTTCATGGCAGCCATTAATAGAGTCTTCAATCTTTAAATATCAAGAGATGGAGGAGAATGGTTATGGAGGAGAATGAAGTTATTTCTAGTTGAGAATGAGGGAGGGGAATTTTGTTTCCCTATGTCCCTTTTTAAAAGGAAAAACATCAATTTCCACTTTCGCCCTCATCGTAACACTTGGCGATCATCCGTACAGGAGAGAGAAAGGCTCAAACTTAGCTCTCGGGGCTTAATTGGAAAAAATGATTTCATATTAGTGTTCTTGGGGCCAAAAAAGGGTTGGGCACATTTTTCTATCCCCTATATACTTTATCTAAAGGGATGAAAGGGACACCAAAATGTGCCAGGCTCTTAGAGCTGACACATGTCCACTTCAAAAATGACTAAGTATGAGAACTTGAGAGCAAACTTGTGAAGGTCGTATCTAGAGTTCTCGATGGAGTTTCAAAGTGAAATTTTATTTGAATTTTACTGAAAATGAATTTTGAATCTAATGGTGGGGGTCTCAGCTTTTGATTCCTCCATTTGAACCATAAAAATTTGTCTTTGTGTTCTAGTTTCATAATTGAGCATGAGAAAAATTGCATATAAACCTATTATACCTAGTTGTTGTGAAGAATATTATTTCACCATCTCATATAAATCTGAATTACATTTCTAAAAATGTCTTGTTTTGCTCCTAACTCCATCTAGAGCTCTTGAAATCACTTCCCAAATTTCAGTAGCTCTTTTGGCCTTGTGCATTGCCTAGGCCTGTGAACCTTGTTTTTGATGAATCTGCCCCAACTCCTCCAAATCTTTCCTGAATATTCCAAAATAAATTCCATGATGTTATTATACCTTCAATTCATCTCCATGTTGGATTTGGTTCCTCCGCTCCGCTCTGAGGGGTTGTGTCGATCTAGGAAGGTCGGTGGTAGCCCTTCCCAACACTTTGCCCAAAATTTGTTTTGTAAGAACTCCTAAAATAACCTAGGGATATTGACTTGAATTTCCTAATTCACCTAGGGGACTAAGTTAAAATCCAATGGGAGGTCATTAGGACTGATTAGGTAAGGCCGGTGTTGAGGATGGGTAGACCTGGGTGTCTTGGAAAGGTGAAACTTGAAAATTTTGACATAGGGGTATCATTGTCATGCTCAAAAATTGTAAATTTTCCCATTGCACATTTGCATGAAAACATTTCCTTTTGTCATGTGTATGTCATTTGAACTTCACAAAATTTTGTTGTAAATATGGAATGAAAGAATCACTTACAAAACCCAAAATAAAGCATTATTGATGCAAAATCATAGCACTTACTGAATCACCTCGGATCACGAGTGGGGCATTTGGTGTGATTGCACAACATGGGACCATCTCTCAAGCTATGGGACTTGCGGACTTGAGATGGCCCTCTGGAGAAAGCCGACTTCTTCTTCCTAAACTACCTATCACAAGCTACTCTAGTGCAGGCAAACTATCTAATCCTAATCTAACCTTCCAAGGAGACATGGAGAGAGAGAAATACATAAAAACAGAGCCTACACTAAGCGGTGATACACTAGAAAAGGAAGTGGCTGATCACAAATCCAACTACCTAAAGTGGAGAGAGGTGAGAAATGGAGAGGATGGACAGATGCATCACAAACCAAAGATAGAGTTCACATAGACACCACTTCAAACCCATTAAACACAACTCCCAAAACCTATAATAGACATTAGAAATATGCACAGTATACCTTGCAATGATGAGAGGCAAGAAGAGATAATAAAATAAGAAAAGGATGGACAAAATGCATCACAAAATAGATTTTATTGCTCCATGAGTTCACACAGTACATCATCAAGTGGGCAATAGGCAAGAAAATGCCATTATAGAGCCATGAGAGGAGGCTTAAACTCCACATTCTACCCTAAGGAAGAAAGAGAGAGGGGGCAGGAGAGAAAAAATGACCAACCTTTTAGAAAATTCCCCTCCTTTAAAATATATAGGAAGAATAAGAGAGAAAGGAGGGAAGAATTCGAACTCTGCTTCAACCACCCCTGGAAGAGCATTAAAATCTACTGCAAAAATGATGGGATTCACTCTGAAGACCCATGCCTCCATGTGATGTTCCTTGCTGGGAAAGAAAGGAGGCCCATTCTTCATCATGGTGGAAGGTGGGAGACTTGATGGCCTTGAAAATGGTGGATCAAAACATTAATGGTGGTGGTGGGTAGCAGTGCGAGAGCTTTCCAAAATGTCCTTTCCCACTCAAAACTAAGCTCCTAATCAAAATTTATGGTTGCCTAAAGATCGAAGTTCGAGCGCTTAATGTGGGCTCACAATATGTAAATGAGTCTACCCATATAGGGTCCACGTGGCAGCCCCGTGCATGTTGAAGACTTAGCCCCCTCTTCTCACTCTTGAAGTTACACTAGAATACACATGGCGTTGTCTGTGGGCTCCTCATGTTCTACCTAAGTCCCTCTATTGGTGGAGATGTTATGCCGACTGAGACACATTGAGGCTTCACGCTCATTTGGAAACTACCCCAGATTTTACCTTTGAAGTTGCGTAGATGAGGCACATGGAGGCTTCCATTAACCCTATTGTACTTAGTCGATTCAGCCTGCTTCCTTTCTCAATCTCTGACTATGTGGTGGGCTGGCACATGTTTGGGGACTTCCTTTAGATTCACCTCTTGAAAGTGCACCGAAGAGACCCATGGCTCCTTTTGATGCCTCGCCTAACTCTATTTCTTTGTGTTTTGGCTAAGTCCCTTTTGTTTGGAGGGCCATATGTCTGATCCTGGACACGTGGAGGCTCAACGCACATTTGGGGACCCGCTCTTGATTCTTCCTTTGAAGTCATGTTGAAGAGACACGTGGAGGCTCTTGCTGACACTTGGACTTTTCAACGGCTGGCTCTGTCTCCTTTTCAAACCTGGGACACGTGGAGGGATGGTGCTAGTTTAGGGTCTCTCTTTGGGCCATGCCTTTAAAGTTGTGCCAATGAGGCACGTGGAAGCTTCGCACTCATTTGGGTTCTACCTCCGGATTATATCTCTAAAGTTACATCGATGAGACACATGGAGGATTCCACTTGCTCCTTTATACTTATCCGATTCGGGCATGCTACCCATTTGACTTCTATTGGACCCTAGACACATGGAGAGCTAGCTCTCATTTGAGACCTACCTCCAGATTTTTCCTTTGATGATGCGTCGAGATGACACGTGGAGGCTTCCATCGTCGCCCTTCTTTACATAGCGATTCAATGGCCGGTTATGTTCCCTTTTTTACTCTGACCACATGGCGAGCCCGCTCGTCATTTGGAAACTCGCTCTTTGTACCCACCTTTGTGTTCTGTCGATGAGGCACGTGGATGCTTCCACTTATTCCTTTATACTTAGCCAATTCGGGCCTGCTTTGCCCATTTAGGAACAACTATTGGACCCTAGACACGTGGAGAGCTGGCACTCATTTGAGTCTCCTCTTTGGGTCACACCTTTAAAATTGTGCCGAGCTGACACATGGTTCTTTCCACTGGCCTTAGACTTTTCAATGATCGATTTAAATTTTTGAGGCTCTGACCACGTGGAGGGATAACGCTAGTTTGGGGTCCCCACTTTGGATTCTACCCTTGTAATTACACCGATGAGGCATGTGGAGGCTTCACAGTGGCTCGTCTATACTTATACGATTCAACAGTAGCTCTGCACCCCTTTTTGATTCGACCACGTGGCGAGCCTACACTTATTTGGAGAATTCCCCTTGGGTCCTACACCTAAAGTTGCTTTTTTGAGGCACATGGGGGCTTCTGATAACTCTCACAACTTTACATTTGGTAAAAAGACTTCTCTAGGCCCACGGCTCCGCAACTTCTCATTTCCCAAAATTCATCCCCAAGCCCACGGCTCCACAACTTCTCATTTCCCAAAATTCATCCCCAGGCCCACCAACCCACATTTTCCACTTAGCAAAAGAAATCCTTCCCGGGCTCGCGGGCCTGTAATTATAACTTGTGCCTTTTGCAAAAAGTGTAAAAATTCCAAAATATCTCTCGCCACCCCATCGGTCCATGAATCTTCCCATTTGGTGAAAAGTCTTCCCAGGCCCATCGGCCTGCATTTGGCAAAATATCCTTCTTCGGGCCCGTTGGCCCTACCATTTATAAAATATGATATTAGATTTATGGAAAGGGGAAGAAATTTCCTATCTAATGGAAATGATTTCAGGGGACCTTAAGTGCTTAAAATATATAAAAATTTAGATTGAAGCACCAAAAGGGGAAAAATGGTGTTAGTTGACCAAAAATAAGTGTGAGCTTATTTTGGTCAACAATTTAGTGACTCATGGGGATCACGTGCTTGTTAGGTGAAATGATCAGTTTCCTTGAAGCATCCATTGGGCATAGAGTCATGAATGATAGTCTGATAAAAAAATATGATCATAATCTCTAAAATCTGATCCTTGAGCCACTTGGAACACCACTGGAACTAGAGCTGATCTCACCAAATGCTACTTCCAATGTACTGTGCACAAGAAACAAAACACCACAACACACTATGTACAAAACTAGAAATCATACACACCCCAAGTGGGATATGCAGAGTATGCACAAGCACTTCTTCTATTGAAAGAAAACCTACTCCTACTCCTACACTAACCCTATCAAAGAAAAGCTAAACAAATCCTACTACATGCATGGAGAAATAGCTTCCCTTTCTCAAAACAAGTGGCCATGTATATGATTTGGCATTGAGCATGGCTCTTATTACGGATGAGAAACCTACAAGAGGCCGATCCTCCACCCAAATCATCAAGGTATCAACATGAATCAAAAATACCTCCTCAAGCTGATTGACATTGGACTCTAGAGGTGTTGATGGTGACCCTTGGTGCTTTGATACTCATCCTCATGCCCTAGAGTGGGCATGACTGGTTTTGGCTTCTCCCTTAGCTCCAATGAAGCCAAGTACCTGACTCGGCATAGTCTGATCTAATGGATGTGCCCGTTACTCTAAATTTCAATTCCAGAATGGATTCTTCTTGTGGATGGTGTGGGAGAGATGGGATCCTTGTGTTCTTTTCATTCCTCCTCCTGAGAAGAACATGGAAGATTATGATCCTCCAACCTTGGTTCCAGAGGGTTGTTGTGAGACACAGGATAATGTCCTTGAATGCTCTCCTCCATGGCAGCAGACTCATGTGCTTGAAAGGCAGATGATGGAGGAGAAAATGATGTGATCTCCTCGAGGCTCCTCTCCATCAACACAATCCTCTAATTCTGACAGAAAATCTACCTCCTCATTATCCTGCTGTGTGTGCACTCGACCTCATCCATGGTATCCTTCGGATCTGTAATTTTCTCACCATGGCTCCCTCATCTTCAAACATGAAGTTTGAAATCTCAAAATATTCTTCGACATTAGATCTTGAAGGGGATGAAGTGGGAGGAAGAAACTGAAGGTTCTTCTGTGGCCTGCTCTACACTTGAAGCCTCTGGAACTATATGGTTCTCCTCCACACCTGGAATGTACTCCTCTTCTTTTGGATTTGGAGTAGCTTCTTCTTCCCACACTTGTGTTGTAGCTGAAGCTTCCACCACTTGTGGCTTGACCCTAGCCTCCTCCATGGCTTAACCAACAAGGGAATCTTTGTAATTCTAAATCTAAGAGCCAAGCTTACCAATTTTTTGATCATTTCTTCTTTTCTTGGCTCTTCTTCTTGTTTCTCTCCTTGATTGGTTTTGGAGTCTCTCCCTGACATGGACTTGGGAGAGTAGGAGGAGTGGTGGGTGGGGTCTCCACTAGTTGTTTGTTTATCTATGGTGGAGGGGAAGGTATTTCCTTTGGATCTTGTGGAGGGGAATTGGATTTGGAAGGAAAGAGGGAAAAGGAAATGAGGTGAGATGGAAGATTAGAAAATGGAGAAGGGAAATCAACACTCAGGGCAGCAGATGGGAAGCTAGACTCATGAAATTGTTGTGATGATATTGATTGGGGAAGAGGAAAAGAAAAGCTATGAGGTGGTGGACTTACCCATTGACAAGGTTTTCCGACACCAAGCTTGTAGGACTCTATCTCCTCAGCCCACTGTGTAAGTTGGGGAAGCATCTCAACCATGAAGTCGAGCTTCTCCTGTGGGCTATAATGTCTTAGAAAAGGGCCTTCCCATGGACAAGGTGCCCTACAACAAATCTTGAATTCCCTCATATGTGTTGTATCCCTTGATTGTACCATGCGTGCCTCCAATTTTTGAATCTTCTCTGTGAATCAACATTCTCCACGTAGTTGATTTCACTTTGCATATATCCCTCTTAGCAAGTTTCATAGTCAAACTAATCTTGGTACTACTCATAGGGGTAGCCATAGTGATTCTGAATCTGATCATAATGATGATTTGGAGGAGTCATGAAATACATTGGAGGAGGAATGCACTGTTGTTGTTGTAAGTGTGGATTCCAAGATGGGAATGAAGTCATGATTGCACAACTTCATGGAATGGGAGAAAATGAAAGATATGGAAAGAATAATTGATGAAAATGGATGGGAGAAGGTATGTAACTTAGAGGATGGGTTGTTGATCTAGATGGAGTCACTATATGTGCTTGAAAGTTCTTCCAAAGGCTAAAATACTCACCAAGATCACATCGAACTTGATGAAGTAAAGTGGTAAGGTGATTCAAACCTATCCCACTAGGCATGCCAAAATTTTTGATGTTGTTGCATGAAGGCTTAGTATTTTTGTTTGATAATGAGACACCTCTAAAATATGAAGAAAAATCTAACCTCAATGTCCCACCGGGCGTGCCAAAATTGTTGATGCAAAATCACATCACCCCCGAATGGCCTTGGATCTGAGTGGGGCATTTGGTGTGACTTGCACAACATGGGATCATCTCTCAAGCTATGGGACTTGTGGAATTGATATGGCCCTCTAGAGAAAGCTAGCTTCTTATTCCTAAACTACATGCCATAAGCTACTCTAGTGCAGGAAAACTATCTAATCCTAATCTAACCTTCTAAGGAGACAGGGAGAGAGAGAAATACATAAAAACAAAGCCTACACTAAAGCGGTGATACACCAGAAAAGGAAGTGGCTGATCACAAATCCAACTACCTGAAGTGGAGAGAGGTGAGCAATGGAGAGGATGGATAGATGCATCACAGACCAAAGATAGAGTTCACACAAAACCACTTCAAACCCATTAAACATAGCTCCCAAAACCTCAATAGACATCGAAATATGCACAATATACCCTACTGATGATGAGAAGACAATAAAATAAGCAAAGGATGGACAAAATGCATCACAAAATAGATTTTATTTCTCCATGAGTTCACACAGTACATCATCAGTGGGAAAGAGGAAAGAAAATTCCATTACAGAGCCATGATGGGAGGCTTGAACTCCACATTCTATCCTAAGGAAGAAAGAGAGAAGGGGCATGAGAGAAACGATGATCAATCTTTTAGAAAATTCCCATCCTCTACAATATATAGGAAGAATAAGAGAGAAAGGAGGGAAGAAGTCAAACTATGCTTCAACCACCCCTAGAAGAGCATTAAAATCCACCTACAAAAATGATGGGCTTTACTGCAAGACCCATGCCTCCATGTGTTGTTCCTTGTTGGGAAAGAAAAATGGTTCATTCTTCATCATGGTGGCAGGTGGGAGACTTGACAGCCTTGAAAATGGTGGATCAAAAAATTAATGGTGGCGGTGGGTAGCGAGTGTTGAGATCTTTCCAAAATGTCCTTTTCCCACTCAAAGCTGAGCTCTCGGTCAAAATTTATGGTTACTGAAGGTTGAGGGTCAGTGCTTGCGTGCGCTCACAATATGCAAATGAGTATGCCCATACAGGGTCCACGTGGCAGCCCTGCGCATGTTGAATATTTAGCCCCCTCTTCTCACTCTTGAAGTTGCGTCGGACTAACATGTGGTGGCTTCCATGGTCTCCTCTGTGTTCTACTTAAGTCCCTCTGTTGGCGGTGACACTCTTTCGACCCAAGAAACATGGAGGATTTGCGATCATTTGGAAACTACCCCCAGATTTTACCTTTGAAGTTACATAGATGAGGCACGTGGAGGCTTCTGCTGACCCTATTGTACTTAGCCAATTTGGCCTACTACCTTTCTCAGTCTATGACTACGTGGCAAGTTGGCACATGTTTGGGGACCACCTTTGGATTCACCTCTTGAAACTACATCGAAGAGACATGTGGCTCCTTCCACTTCCTTTCCTTACTCTGTTTCTTTGTGTTTTGGCTAAGTCCCTTTTGTTTGGCGGGGCCATATGTCTAACCCTAGACACATGGAGGCTTAGTGCACATTTGAGGACCCGCTCTTGATTCTTCCTTTGAAGTCATGTCGAAGAGACACGTGGAGGCTCCTGCTGACACTTGGAATTTTCAATGGCTAGCTTTGTCTCCTTTTCAGACCTGGGACACGTGGAGGGTTGGCACTAGTTCAGGGTCTTTCTTTGGGCCGCACCTTTAAAGTTGCGCCGATGAGGCACATGGAACCTTCACGCTCATTTGGGTTTTACCTCTAGATTATAACTCTAAAGTTACGCTAATGAGACACGTGGAGGCTTCCACTCACTCCTTTATACTTATCTAATTCGAGTCTGCTTTGTCCATTTGACTTATGTTGGACCCTAGATACATGGAGAGTTGGCACTCATTCGAGACCTACCTCTAGATTTTTCCTTTGAAGATGCACCAAGATGACACGTGGAGGCTTCCATCGGCCCTTCTTTACTTAGCAATTCAATGGCTAGTTCGGTCCCCTTTTTGACTCGACCACGTCGTGATCCTGCACTCATTTGGAAACCCGCTCTTTGACCCACCTTAGTGTTGCACCAATGAGGGCACGTGGAGGCTTCCACTTATTCATTTATACTTAGCCAATTTAGGCCTCTTTACCCATTTAGGAACAAGCTGTTGGACCATGAACACATGGAGAGTTGGCACTCATTGTATTCTCCACTTTAGGGTCACACCTTTAAAGTTGTGTCGGTGACACGTGGTTCTTTCTACTTTGGCCTTAGACTTTTCAATGGCTGATTTAAATTTTGAGGATCTAACCACATAGAGGGTTGGCGCTAGTTTGGGGTCCCCACTTTGTATTCTTCCCTTGGAATGGTGCCAATGAGGTATGTGGAGGCTTCCGCTGGCACTTCTATACTTAGCTAATTCAATGGTCAACTTTTCCCCCTTTTGACTCGACCACGTGGCGAGCCTGTGCTTGTTTGGAGACTGCTCCTTGGGTCCTTCCCCTAAAGTTACATTATTGAGGCACATGGGGATTTCACGACTCTCGCATCTTTACATTTGGTTAAAATACTTATCTAGGCCCATGGCTCCGTAACTTCTCATTTCCCAAAATTCATCCCAGGGCCCACCAAATTGACATTTTCCACTTAGCAAAAGAAATCCTTCCCGGCTTGCGGGCCCACAATTATAACTTATGCCTTTTGAAAAAAGTGGAAAAATGCCAAAATATCTCTCGCCACCCTATCGGTCCACAATCTTCCCATTTGGTGAAAAGTCTTCCCAGAGCCCTGACCGCATTTGACAAAATATCCTTCCCGGGCCCGTCGGCCCGCCATTTGCAAAATATGAGCTAGAATGACTTCTTTATATATTTCTGGAAAGGGGAAAAATTTCTTATCTAATGGAAATGATTTGGGGGACCTTAAGTGATTAAAATATATAAAAATTCAGATTGAAGGATCAAAAGGGGAAAAATGGTATTAGTTGACAAAAAATAATTGTGAGCTTATTTTGGTCAATAAGCATCAAACCCTAAAAAAATAAAGATGTAAATAAAGGGGTTAGAATGTCCTCAACCGCCAAAATGAGGGAATTATCATTGAACCTTTCACTATATCTTAGACCCAATGTAGTGTTGTGTGTTTTTGGAATTGTTCCTTAGGTTTCTCTTATGTCGATCACGTGTGAAGTAGTGAGCAAGTAACTAGATGTAGAATGTAGATAATGTGTGCATGGAAAAAATGAACTCTCCTCCTATGAAGTGTGATGCAGATGAACCAAGCTTGTATCCCTTGTGATGGAGTTAGATGGATGAAAATGGAGGTATGGATTCCTTTGATGGATGTAACCTTAGGTGGAGATAGTAGATGCTTAGTGCTTAGTCCCTTATTATGATCACATAACTTTATATTTATATGATTCCCTTGCTTGAATTTTGTAACTAACCTTGAAAAGTCCGAGTAACAAAAAGATAAGATGCTCAAATGGCTAGAAAGGACCTAGAAAGTGTGACCAAAGTACAAAGAGGAAAAGGCCACCCTAAGGGGATGGGGCACTGCAGCGACGTCCTAGATGAGCATTAGTGTCTAGAATGACAAATGCCAAAAGGTGTAAAGACAAACTGAGCAAGTACAAGTGCAAGATTGAAAGCAGAAGCATAAAGAAAAGAAAGGTGGCCAAAGACATGGGTTAATCATTACCTTTATTACTTAGGAATCATGAAAATAGTAGTATGTGATCAAGACTAGATAATTACCCAAAGTGCACGATTTTGTGTGTACAATAGCATGTTCTTGTAAGCACATAGTCCAACCCTAATTTTTTCCCCACATACCTCTAAAATTTCTTCAGGACAATTATAATCAGTCATTATTTTCAAGAAAATCACCTTGGAATATAGTTTTTCAAGGGGTTTTGTAGGCTTTCGGTTGTTGTACCACAAGGACAAACTAGAGAAATTACGATAAGTAGCTTTGAAAAACTAGTCACCATTTAACCCATGGTCATTAGATTTGAGTTCCGTCAACTTTAAGGGTTTCCCTATAAATAGGAGAGTAGATGGAAATTTACACATGGTGTGTTAGAGTCTCAAAAAAATAGATTTTGAACTCATTTTCCTGGCCAATTTGGTTAAAGATTGTTCTTATAAACTTGCATCAATAACGATAAAATTATCGTGGAACCTTCTCCTAGCTGAATAACTATTGGAAAACCTATAGACACTATTGCATGGATGTATTGAACTCCTTTATGTTACTTTTGTGAATAAATATTGTGGTAAATATGGTGATTTTATCTCTCCTCTCTCTATTTCTCTCTATCTTAAAAATGAAATGAAACCGCATTTGTGTTTCTTACCCTATAGTATTTCGTACAAGTGTTTGTATTTCATTGTATATGGAAAATTATGTATATGTAAAATATGTTAGCCATAGGAGAATGATATGCCGGTATTTATTGCTTTGATCATGTTTACACTCATTCAAAAATTTACAGATGGTATGGAAAAATTAGGATGAATGTTGGAAATCTAAGTTTAAAGTTTCTTATTACTAAAAAAGTGTAATCTTGATGGAATAAGAAAAGTATCTTATTTTAACAATTTGACTTGAACTAATGAATGAATTTACAAGTCAATAATAGCATGTTTGTGTGTGAATTTAATGGGATGATGAAATATTATATTGTACTTCTATTTCAAACTTCACTGAAGTTTGTGTATATGTTTATTATGGTAAATTCTTGTAATTTTGCATGATTGTATGATAGTGAACTTAAACTTGGACCCTTCTTGTGTCATAACCTTGAAAATTAATTGTGTTTGATGTTGATAGTACAACTTTAACCAGTCCTTTGAACTCTTTCACCTTTAACTCTCGTGTTATTCTAATTGTGTGTTCCCTAGTATGATACATCTAGATTATTTAACATCTTGCCTAATACTTATAACGGTAAGTTACAAATTGGAAGGGGGTTAATTAAAATGATAAAGAGTTGTAACACTATTTTAAATGAGATTGAACATGGTTATCCTAAATTCGACATAAACTTTATTTATATGATACAATGGCTATGAACACAATCCTATCTTTCACAAGTTAAACTATGGTGACTCATGTATAGCCTAGTGATGGTTAGTATTTCCTCTTTAGGTGATCCCCATTGGCCTCACCCTTACGAGACTCCTCTTGGGCATCTTACCTCTACGAAATCTCATAAATTTACTTCCGATCAACATGATTTCGCAACCGAGGACTTGGTACTTAGTTCTTGACAACGATAAAAAGGGGTTTTAGTAGGATCGTACAGAGAATGTCATAGTAATTATGATTAATGGAATGAAAGATAATGCTGAAATGTTATGAAGGAATAATTTTATTTGATTTAATGGTATGTGTAAAGATGATATTACAATGTAGAAAAGGAAACTATAAACTCAAAACTAAGTTTTCCATTGACCATTGTTATGTCACATATTAGTGTGCAAATATAAGGATTATATGTAATGTATAGTGTGTAGATGAATCTTTGTTCAATTGAGAAATCAACCCTAGTATCGTTTATGAACATAGTGACATATGGTATTTTGAATATGATTTTTACACCACCTTAGGTAGTAGCTCATACCCCACATGGGGGATTGTTTTTATAAAGATGTGTAAATGGAACTTCCTTTTAAAATAAAATCTAGGAGAAAATTGTTTGACTAAAAGAGAACCAAGAAAGTGGACCACACGAGCATTGCATGCCTTATTAAAAGATATAATCATGTCATGATAATAATACAAATTCTTTTTCTCTCATAATTTTTAGTTACCAAAGTAAGTGTTTGTGTGCCTTTAAGTACATTTAATAAGATAACTAAGTGGTAAGGTGCTCATTTAAAAAGAACTAAGGTGTAGGTAAATGATGGAAGTTAATGATTTTCATGGGGAAACTTATATTAATGTACAATGATGGTATTGTTGTGGATTCATCTTAGTAACAATTTGAAATAGGGTTTAACATTGTTGCCATATTGTAAAAGGGTCATTTATCTTGAATCTAGATATAACCCTGAGTGTATGATGGGGAAGGAATTGATAAGTTGTGCTTATTATCACATGGTAACTAATGTTAGTTCTTCCAAGTATTTTTATGTCACTACCGGTAGGAAAGGATCAAACAAGGTAAGTCTTATAATGTTGCAACTTCTTTTCCAGAGATGATGCCACTATAAGAAATAAAGGAGAGTACTTTGGTGATCCTAAGTTGGGAGTTAGTCTCCTTTTTCAGTATCTTATGGAATAACTTCTCTATATTTATCCTGAGGATGGTGTATTTTCAACCATCAAGAAAATGAAATCATGTCCATATATTAATACATGATCTTTTATTTCCTTAATGTGTCATTAGAATGCTTAAAGTTATGCGTGAAATATATTTTAAGTCAATATTAGCTTGTGTTGTGGAAGAAATTCCATATGAATGTAAGTGGTTCAGTAAGTGATTCTTAATAACCTATATTCGTGGGTTATTTTGGAATGGAGGCATTATACCCTAGTTTGTATTATTTCTTGGTGGTGATTTTTTTTTAAGATAACACCCTATTTGTGGATGGGTTTGGGGTCATCGTAGTATGGGGAACAATTTGTCACTTCTTGGTCACACTTTTGTGCTAACTCGAGCATCTCCATCTATTCAAATTAAGAGAAGGATAATTGGGTTGAACCGAATTATTGTACTTACAAAACACCTCAATGTAAGAGGTACATAGGGACCTCCTGAATGAAGTTTTGAGTTATACTCCTACCCTTTTGTAAAATGGGATTGTGTGTGTTCTAGAATTTGTAGAAGAATGGTGGCTTGAAATATACCATAGGTTAAGAAAACTTATTCATGAGCACCTCACTTTCATTTGAGAAGGTAATGTGCATTGCAGGGTCACGTAGGAATGACACACATTTGGGGCCTAACCTTTGAGTTGCGATTCAAATTGAATTTCTAATGTGAAAGAAGTAATGAAAAGAAATTATCGACACTAACACTTGATCGAACCCTAGATTTAAATGAACACCACCCGTAATGTGGCAAGGTGTAACATAATGGCTTTAATCGTGTGCTTCCACAATAGTAATATTGTTGAAGTAGTAAAATGTGATGCATACAAAATTAAAGCTATAAACCATGAGTTCATTGGGTTAATGTAATTGTAATTGTTAGTGTTTATGTGTATTGTGATGAATATAACTATTTCAAGTATTGTGTCTTATAATAGCAAAAAAATGTCATTTTTTATGTTACATTTTGGGTGGTAAAATTATGGGTATTACAAATTCATCTTTTTAGTATTCGAGTCCCTTCAAACTTAACTTGCTATCATTCCCCTCCTTAGGGTCATGGATGTGGTTGGCGTGTAAGATCACATTCTCACAATAAATGTTGGACCTTGTAGTGACATTATCCTTCTTCATTTTTCATCTCTCGGGGTGGAAAAAGTGGTTGCGATCACTCTAGGTAGTACTCTATTGGCTAGGTGGCACCTTTATATAGGAAATTCCCTCATTTGGCTTTGGGAATTTCTCCTCCTCACAACTAACATTCTAATGAAGAAGAAGAAGATAAAGATAAAGATAAAGATAAAGATGACCGGTAGAACCCACACAATGCTAGTGACCCACTTGGTAATAGATGGTGGGTGGGGTACAAGTCTAATGATCCTCCTCATTTTCCTTTTTTGGTTGTAGTTCTGGCTTGATGTTTTATGTCCTTTGTTTTTCCTCTCATTTTTATTTTTTGTTTAAATAATGAAATTGTTATCTTTCTCATCCTAACTAGTGTGACATGCAAAGTGTTATTCATTTGGGCTCAATTTTTTTTAAAAAAAAAAAAAAGCAATTTATAATATATATCCAAGTTATGATTAGTCTTATTCAAGCTTAATTAGACCGTGGTAGTTAGTCATATTGTAATACTTGTGTAGATTTCATAATAGAGATTATATATTTATTCACTTATTTTAATAGATACTTAGATATATGAAAATTTTCAAATTCGAAAAGGTTGTACAAAACGTGCCTCCTCAACCCACAAGATAACAAAGTGGAGTCGATATGGTTTAAGTCCTTCACAAAAAGTTATAATGGAATTAGAAAATTAAGGGATCACAATATGTGAGAATGGAATTGTTTTGGATTTCGGTGTTTCAAATAAGTTTTATCATTAAGTGTATGTTTAAAAAAATGTTTCTTATGTTATCATTTGTTTTTCTCTACCATTAATGTATATATTCTTAATTATTTTTCTTTCTTTTTTAAACGTGTTTCCATTTTTTCATTCATTTCTTTTTTAACTCATATATATAAGTTATATACACTATACAAATACTTTAAATTTATTTATTTTTAAAATATCGATAAATATCAATTTCAAGTCTTTTATTTTAAATTTTACATACCACATTAGTTAATAATTTCATTGCATTTTGTTTATATTTTTTTTTAAAAAAATAGGGACGAATTTTTTAGTGTAGTTAATATATTATTATTTATTGATTGAATTTTAAAATAATCTAGAAAAATATTAGATGATAGTAAAAAGATGTCAAATCTAATGTATAAAATAAAATGTGATTTGCCACACCATCATATCCCACCCTTGTTATCATTGTAGAATGCTTATTGATAGAAATCAAAAGGAAGCAAGAGCCCCAAACTCTAACATGTGGTCAATATATTCAAGATGTCAAATTTAATGTACACTTTAATGGAATAATTCCATGTGTGTGTGTGTGTGTGTGTGTGTGTGTGTGTGTGTGTGTGTGTGTGTGTGTGTGTGTGTGTGTGTGTGTGTGTGTGTGTGTGTGTGTGTGTGTGTGTGTACAATAGAAGGCACTAATCATTCGAGTCACAAAGGTAATCCTCGAGGCAAAAGACGTTTCCCATAAAAACAAGTTCAAGTTATCAATGTAGGCATAAAATATGTTTGAAAACATGAAATAAAATACATCCTAAATAGGCATCAAAACATATCCCACAATCACTAAATGTGCCATTATTCCCGCACAAATATTACTTTGTAGCCTCTATTTGTTGGAAATATCTAATCTTGTTCTAGATAAAGTTTAAACTTTATGGAATTCAACTTTATGTAAAATATATTCACATTTATTGTGAATATTACCTCCTCCAAAATATCAAAAGATATTGTATATAATATCTAGAAAATATCAAGAGATATTATATATATCTAGAAATATCTGGGAATATCTATAAAATATCCAAAAGATCAATAATATCTAATATAAGATATTATGAGATATTATGAGATATTTTCTAAGGTAGAAGGTTGGAAAACTTCTATAAATAAGAGGTTTCATTTTGTAATTCAAAAAGCAAGAAAAGCAAGAGAAGGCACCGAAGTGTTAGGTATTTTTAATACAAAGCCTTGTTTTTATATTTCTCTTGTGAGTTTGTGTGTGTTCATAGTATTGTTTCTATTTGCAGCACACACCCTCTAGGTTAGGAGTTAGATATAATTCCTTCAAATTGGTATCAGAGCTAGGTTGAGCTTAAGTTATAAGTTTTTATTTCACTCTATTAGTCTAGTTCAAAATGGCGGGTATGAGCAGCAGCCTCACTCAAGCCCACATCCCCATATTCAATGGGAAGAACTACGATTATTGGAGCATAAAAATGAGGACCTTATTTTGTTCACTAGATGTGTGGGAGCTAGTTGAGAATGGGTTTCCAGAACCTGCAGATTTTCAAGCATTTCAAGCACTAGCACAAGCAGATAAGGATTTGTTGAAGGAGAACAAGCAGAAGGATGCAAAAGCCTTGTTTCAAATTCAACAAGCAATGGACGAGTCCATATTTCCGCGTGTTGCAGCAACAACTAGATCAAAGCAAGCATGGGAAAGTCTTCAAACAAATTATCAAGGTACTAGTAAAGTAAAAGTTGCAAAATTACAAAATCTTAGAAGAGATTTTGAGAATATTTGCATGAAAGACTTAGATTCAGTAGATTTATTTTTCACCCACGTGATGAGTGTAGTAAATCTAATTAGGTCTCATGGTGAGACTTTAGAGGATCAAAGGATTGTAGAGAAAATACTGAGAAGTCTTCCTAGCAAGTTTGATGTGATTGTTGTTGCAATAGAAGAATCAAAGAATCTAACCCAAATGTTTGTAGACGAATTAATGGGATCTTTAATATCCCATGAGAAAAGATTGAATAGATCAGGTAGCTCATCTCTTGAGCAAGCCTTCAAATCGCAAGTTTCAATTGGCGGTAATAGAGCAAGAGGAAGATCGAAGCTTCAATAGAGAGCGGAGAAGAGATTTCAAAGAAGATCTGGAAGAGCAAACACATCTTATGAAGGAGGAAGAACAAATTCAAATTTCTACACTACAAGTGCTAGAAGCCGAGGAAACAACCAAAATCATACTTATGGTCAAAGGTATGATAAGTCACATGTTCAATGTGTCATTATTGTAAAGGTATGGACACTATGTCAATGAATGCAAGAAGAAACATTTTGATATGAGTAGACAGAATGCACATTTTTCTGAAGAAAATTAGTCTGAAACTTATAACAATGGTTCAATGTTTATTACATGCAATGTTGCTCAAGATAGTACAAAGGATATTTGGTTTCTAGATAGTGGATGCAATAATCATATGACTGGATGTAAGGAGATGTTTGCAAACATAGATGAGTCAATTACATCTGAAGTTAAGTTAGGAAATGATAATAAAGTTGCAGTAATGGGAAAAGGAACCATAAATATTGAAACAAAGAAAGGTGAGAACAAACACATTCCAAATGTGTATTATGTTCCTGGTTTGAAACATAATCTAATGAGTATTGGGTAGTTAGTGCAGAAGGGATATAAATTCTATTTTGAAGATGATGCATGTGTAATATTGGATAGAAATCCAAGTAACAAATTTATTGCAAAGGTTGAGATGACAAGAAACAAAATGTTTCCATTAAGAATTCAATATGATTTGTCATCTAAAGAGATTTCTTCACTAGCATTTAAAGTTTCTTTAAAATATCAGACTTGGTTATGGCATTTGAGATTTGGACACTTAAGTTTTGGTGGTTTAGATTTATTACAAAAGAAGCATATGGTGAAGGGTTTGCCTTTGATGGAGCAACCAAAGAATCCTTGTGAAAGTTGTATTCTAGGAAGCAACACAGGGAAAACTTTCCTGTTGGAAATTCATATAGAGCTAGATCTCTTCTTGAGATTGTCCATTCAGATCTATGTGGACCTATGCAAACACCATCAATTGGAGGGAGCATGTATTTTCTGAATTTTATAGATGATTTGAGTAGAAAAACTTGGGTTTATTTCTTGAAACATAAGTCAGAAGCCTTTAGTGTGTTCAAAGAGTTTAAGGCCATGGTTGAAAAGCAGAGCGGTTACTCTATAAAGGTGTTAAGATCAGATAGAGGAGGAGAGTATGTTTCAAATGAGTTTTTAAATTTTTGTAAATTTCATGGGATTAAGAAGCAATTTACAACAAGGTACACACCTCAATAGAATGGTGTAGCAGAAAGAAAGAATAGAACAATTATGGAAATGGCAAGAAGTATGTTGAAAGCCAAAAATTTACCAAATGAGTATTGGGATGAAGCAGTAGTTTGTGCGGTTTACATCTTGAACCGATGTCCAACAAAAATTGTGGAGGATAAAGTTCTTCAAGAAGCATGGAGTGGAAAGAAACACAATGTATCACATTTAAGAGTTTTTGGATGTGTAGCTTATGCACATATTCCAAATGAGAGGAGAAACGAAATTGGATGATAAAGGAGAGAGATGTATTTTTATAGGTTACAGTGAGCAATCAAAAGCCTATAAATTATATAACCCCATCACAAAGAATTCTATTATTAGTAGAGATGTTCAATTCATTGAAGAATAAGCATGGGATGGAAGTGTTGATAAGCTAACAAATATCACTACGCAAGAATACCTCATCATCGAATGAGTTTGATGAAAAGATCACAAAAAATGTTCATCTAGTACCTCGAGGATCGGTGCATTGATGTCTTCTTCAAATAACACTCCAGTTTCAAGAAGCATCACAAGAGGTATCTCAGGTGGATCGTCATCCCCTCCAGCAAATTTACATCCTCATGAAACATTAGAGCATGAAGGCAATTCTTCAAATTCAAAGTCTCACAGCAGTGACATATCA
Organism: Taxus wallichiana var. yunnanensis; assembly: GCA_018340775.1. NCBI lineage: Eukaryota > Viridiplantae > Streptophyta > Pinopsida > Cupressales > Taxaceae > Taxus > Taxus wallichiana. The sequence goes on along the minus strand of CM031242.1, from coordinate 464,750,310 downwards.
GATCCAGCATTGGCAACACAAAGGTCTCACTACAGGGACACCCCAGGAAGATAAGAAGCTTAAGGGAGATTTATGAACAAACTCAAGGTGATGAGAATGTTGATTTATATTTTGATTTTGCATTATTTTCTCATGATGATCCTATATATTTTGAAGATGCATTTGAAAATGAAAAATGGGTAAAAGCTATGGATGAAGAAATTGATTCTATTGAAAAGAATCATACATGGGATCTTGTGAGCCTTCCAGAAGGAAAGAGTGTAATTGGCGTGAAATGGGTCTATAAGACAAAATTCAATGCAGATGGAAATGTTGAAAAATATAAAGCCAGGTTAGTTGCAAAGGGTTTCTCACAACAACCTAGAATTGATTATAATGAGACTTTTGCTCCAGTAGCTCGACTAGACACTGTCATATCAAACTGTTTTAGCATTAACAACTCAAAATAATTGGAAAGTCTATCAAATGGATGTCAAGTCTGCATTTTTGAATGGCATACTAGAAGAAGAAGTTTATGTTTTACAACCTCCTAGATATGAAATTGTAGGTCAAGAACACAAGGTCTGTAGATTGAAAAAGCCTTGTATGGTCTGAAACAAGCTCCAAGAGCATGGTATAGTAGGATTGATTCATATTTTTTGAAAAATGGATTTAGAAAAAGTGATAGTGAACCAACACTATACATCAAAATGAATGATCAAGAACAAATTCTAATTGTATGCCTATATGTTGATGATCTAATATTCACAGGAGATTTGTCAATTGACTTGTTTAAGACAACAATGAAGAAAGAATTTGAAATGACAGATTTGGGTCTAATGAAGTTTTTTCTTGGCATAGAAGTCAGTCAATCAGAAAATGGAATTTTTATATGTCAATCAAAATATTCCAATGATATTTTGAAAAGGTTCGGATGATGAATTGCAATCCAGTATCAACACCAGTTGCCATAGGATTGAAGCTAAGCAAAGATGATAAAGGTTGTGATATTGATCCAACTATATACAAAAGACTTGTTGGTAGTCTGATGTACTTGACTGCTACAAGGCCTGATATCATGTATGGTGTAAGTCTTATTTCCAGGTTTATGGAATCCCCAAAGGATTCTCATTGGCAAGCTGGAAAAATAATTTTAAGATATGTTAGTGGAACAAAAGATTTTGGTATTTTATATACAGCTTCTAATATTTTCAAGTTAGTTGGTTACATAGACAGTGACTGTGCAGGAAGCATAGATGACAGAAAGAGCACATCCGGCTATGTTTTCCATTTTGGTTCAGGAGCAGTTTCATGGGCTTCTAAGAAACAACCTATTGTCACTCTCTCTTCGGCAGAAGCAGAATATGTGGCAGCCATAACAAGCAGACATGTCAAGCAATATGGATGAGAAGAGTATTATCAGATCTAAAGAAAGAACAAGAAGGATCAACAAAGATATTTTGTGATAACAATTCAGCTATTGCATTATCAAAGAATCATGTTTTTCACAAAAGGAGCAAGCATATTGATACAAGGTATCATTTTATCAGAGAGCTAGTCAACAATGGACAAATATTTTGGATTTTTATAGGTCTACGAGAACAATATGTTGATATATTCACCAAGCCATTACCAAAGGACACATTTGAGCATATGAGAGATTGCTTAGGCATCATAGGTCCATATTGCTCCAACAATACATGAAGAATCAAGATTAGGAGGGAGTGTTGGAAATATCTAATCTTGTTCTAGATAAAGTTTAAACTTTATGGAATTCAACTTTATGTAAAAGATATTCACATTTATTGTGAATATTAACTCCTCCAAAATATCAAAAGATATTGTATATAATATCTAGAAAATATCAAGAGATATTATATATATCTAGAAATATCTGGGAATATCTATAAAATATCCAAAAGATCAATAATATCTAATATAAGATATTATGAGATATTATGAGATATTTTCTAAGGTAGAAGGTTGGAAAACTTCTATAAATAAGAGGTTTCATTTTGTAATTCAAAAAAGCAAGAAAATCAAGAGAAGGCATCAAGTGTTCTAGAGTTTTTTTAATACAAAGCCTTGTTTTATATTTCTCTTGTGAGTTTGTGTGTGTTCATAGTATTGTTTATATTTGCAGTTACACACCCTCTAGGTTAGGAGTTAGATATAATTCCTTCACTATTATCATCATGTTTGAGTGTGATGTTCCGGCATCCAAATGACATTGAGAATAGTGAAGGGGATTTTGAACAATCCCCTCCACTCTTGCTTGCTCCACTCTTTTACTAAAGTTACATGCGTCATCCCGAGCATATGAATCAGCTCACTTTAGTTCATTTCATCCGTAGCCGCTTCCTCTACCAATATCACCTGCCACTTTGCAAAGCCTCGTAACACTTTCCAAGTATCTTCATGCAACTCTCATCGTCTCACCAAACAAGACCTTTTGTTTCACCAAATCACCATTACCCATTTCATATTCCTCCTTTACTAACCACCAAAACCAGACACATTGAAATCTAGAAATAATCGGTTACCTTCATAAATATGGCGTCTACAGAGGGTATGGTATCGAACATACTTGCCACCCACATGCTCAATACCTACAATCATTTTTAAAAAGACTTGAACACACATTTTTTATTGGGTGAAGAAAAGAAAAGAAAAAGTTTTTTGTTTAGTCTAGGATGATGATTGATGTTGTTCGAGTGTACTCGGTGTAAATAGCCTATTTATTTATAAGGTTAACCGGAAACCAAAAATGATAAATATCCCCAAAAATCGGTAAAGACTCCATTGGTTGGTTGACAAATTAGCTTCGAAATACATGTGATAGATAGGCTCTTCCAAGAGGTTATAGTATATGAACTAACCTTATAAATCAAATGGATGAGGCATCTAATTATGTTTTAAATACAAGACGTGTATAGTACATGCTTAACCTGTTGCACAACTCTAATATGTGATATTTTTTCTTAGAACCACAAGTTCTTCGCTAACACACCAACTAAAATGTACATTAATGAGAAATGAGGAGATAGAAAAAGAAAAAAAAACTAGAATAGGAAGAGCAGTTGTGCTACTATCGTGTCAAAAAGCAAAGAAAATGTTCTTGTATTGTCTATGATATTGGCCAATGGAAGAGCCTTAAACTTGGAATAGGAAGAGCAGTTATGATAAAATTGCGTCAAAAAGGAAATAAATGTTCTTTTATAGTCTATGATATTGGCCAATGGAAAAGCCTTAAAATTGGAATAGGAAGCATGGTTGTAATAACATTGCATCACAAAAAGCAACAGAAGTCTTATTTTATAATCTATGATATTGGCCAATGGAAGAGGCTTATACCTAGAATAGGAAGAGCAATTATGACAACATTGCGTCAAAAAGGAAAGGAAATGTTCATTTATATTCTAAGATATTAGTCAATGGAAAACCTTAAAATTAGAATACGAAGCATGGTTGTAACAACATTGCGTCAAAAACAGGAAAGGAAAATTTCTTTTATAATCTATGATATTGGCCAAAGGAAGAGTCTTACACCTAAAATAGGAAGAGCAATTGTGACAACATTGCATTAAAAAGAGAAAAGTAAATGTTCTTTTATGGTCTATGATATTGGCCAATGGAAGAGCCTTAAACCTAGAATAGGAAGAGCCCTAATGATCACATAAGATGACACCCAAGTTAGCAAAATTCAAACTCGTGACATGTGTATAACATAGGTGCCCAACCACTACACTACAATCTTTTACAACACTTGTGTCAAACTTTACATACGACATCAATTGCGAACATACGTTGCATTATGCCGAGCATGGCCAATATGATTTGAATGTACAAGTGATGTATACAATATGTGACTACACATCTAGCTATACATGAAATACAAGATGTATATATATCTTACTTCTAACCATCTTTGAACTTATAATTCTTTTTAAGAATACAAATTCTTCACTATTAAACTATTAAGTCAACTCAATTTTTAAAAAAAAAAAAAAAAACCAAGAATAAGAGGAGCAGTTGCATCGAAGTTGATCCCGTGGATGTGAGGATACGCTTTCACGATTTGCCCCAGTCCCATTCCTTTCCCCCTGCCCACGCCCACGCCCACGCCCACGCCCACGCCCACGTCTACAATGCTCTGCAACTCCTTAAAACCCTCGTAGCAATTCACAATCTGGTCAATCCCTGTGATGGTAGAGAATCCCATGCAATCGTTGATGACATTATTAAACTGCGGGTCATCCTTCCCGCAGGAATATATGTCTCTCCCGTGAGCCTTCAAGAACGGATGGCAACCCTGAAGCACGCATTCGTGGAGATGATGCCACGCCCACCGCGCCATCATCACGTCGCGAGTCTCCAGCAGAGCGAGCGGCACAAGACTCAAGTGATTCTTCTCCTCGACGAAGAAAAGTTTTGCAGAACTAGTGAGCGCATATCGATCCACATCGCCCACACGGGATCGAAGGAAAATGCCTCTGGAAGAGAGATATCTGAGAATGCGAGTGAGGTAATCCAAATGGCGATTTTTTGTGGGCAGGTGGGCGGCGATTTCTGTGACAGAAAGAGATGCGTTGGGGCCTTCGCGTGCAATAATGTCTGGAATTTCGAGCAGCAGCGCGGACTTGAGGACGAGTGTCGGAACAAAGGAGAAGACGGTCTCGAAAGCTTCCTGCGTCTGCGCATGGAAATTCTCATGGTGCTGTGCGCCCATTTTCTTACAATTTTTTCTTACAGACACCGGCCAGATGAAACTGGGGTCGATTAATTTGAAAATCAAAAAATCATTGATGGGGTATTACCTAAGTAATCACGGAAAGGGGAAGGGAATCACCTCGTCGACATTGGCAGAAATTTATTCACTAGGGATAGTACGCGAAATGTCTGATGGAAACAGTCGAGGAGATATTGAAAAAGTTAAAGTGGAGGGAGAGAAATAATGGGAAAGGAAGAGGGGAGAAGAAGAAGTGGTGTGGAGAAGTGCAAGGGTGTGGAAGTTGGAAAGGGGAGATAATTCGAAACGCCACACTGAAACAACCACATGAAATTTCTTTGAATCGTTTGAAGTACAAAAGACAGGATGTGTAAGACGTAGATGCAACAATTTGCGTAGTTTTCTTAAAACGTAAGGAGCGGTCGAACAATAATGATGAAGTCAGAAATTTACAATTTCAGCTCTTACATTTATTGGGTAGTTACCACAGACGTAAATGCAAGGGGAATTCGAGTGTATGTTTCATGAGACACAATAGAGAATGGAAGATATGGAGTAGACCTAACATCAAAAGGTAGCGAATACACACACATATTGGATTAGGGTTTCTCTCTTTCTATGAGGACAACAAAAATGTTATTCCTTAGCAACAGTCGTGATGGTTTCGTCTGCCAATAACCAATACCGTCAAGTAGGTCAATTAGTCGTGTTTCAGGACAAACGATCTCATTAGACATATCGGCAAAAAGGTATATTCTATCCATCAATCAAACTTACTAAATTTTTTTAATTTCATGGCACCAATGATTTTGATTAGACAATGTATAATTTGATAGGTAAGATGTAGACATGAAAGGAATGTTGGAAATTAAAAGGTGAGTTTAAATACTTGCATGTCTCACACTTATTCCACATAGCAAATTGTTCCTACCCAAATAATATCTGCTATCTGTGGTCCACTTATTTTGTCTCAAACTCGTGCAAGTTTGAAACCCGTATTCAATAGGGGCCAAGTTTGAAACCTAACCACACTTGTTGCTTCTTGTAGCACTTTGCAGGCATGCTTGGAAATATGAATGAAATGAAGATTTTATCCGTCGATTGAGTTTTTCTATTTTTTTATTTCACTTTTTTATGGCATCAAGTTTTTTGAGTGGATGAAATTAAAACACTTTTTAATATGGAATTTAATATACTAAATGTGATAGATCAATTTACTTCGATTAAAAATATTTGAGAAGTGACAAATATGGGAAGATATTTCCACATGTATATAGGGCTTATTAAAATCTATTTTGTGACAAGGAGAAAATAAGGAGGTAATTTTTCGAGGGGGGATATGATTAAATAATTATTGAGTAACATGTGTCCACTAAAACAAAAATAAAAAAATACATTGTAGGATGAACAATCTCAATCACTTGTGATGGTGAAAGAATGTGTTGCATGGGCATTGTTTTGGAGGGGTCGCTTAGTCAAAGTGCAATGTTGTTTCCAATTATTTCGTGTCTTCTTCTGTCAACATCAGCAAGGCTGACAACATGACATCATGTGAGGTGATTAGGGCTTTCATTTCTCCATCAATTGAAAATGTGCACATAGATGGAAGAGATTAATTCGAGATTATTGATATGGACCAAGGTGTGGAAACATGATCAGATAAACCGCTGATACACTCTCAAAATATGCTCCATATTTCTACATGTGCAAACACCTTTAGCATAATAATTTCACAAATAAATGATACTCACCGACAACCTATCTACCACTATAGGAAATAATAATTTGGAAATCTCTTACACATTGAATGTGTATTCATTATAGCGCGAAACAATGAAACAAAACCTCCTAGAAAACCGCCACTTCTTAAAACTCGAATTCTTTAAACATAACATTTAACCTCTAAATAATTAATTAAACTCAAATCTAAAATAGATGTTCCAAAAGCAAAGCAGAGCCTAACCAATAAATTCACAAATAAATGATACTCACTGACAACCTATCTACCACTATAGGAAATAATAATTTGGAAATCTCTTACACGTTGATTGTGTATCCATTATAGCGCGAAAAAATGAAACAAAAACATCCTAGAAAACCCACGAATTCTTTAAACATAACATTTAACCTATAAAGAATTAATTAAACTCTAACTTCCGAATTCTTTAAACATAACATTTAACCTATAAATAATTAATTAAACTCAAATCTAAAACAGATGTTCCAAACCAGCGGAGCCTAACCATCACGGAAGTTAGCGTGTATTGAACTCGCGACCTTCAAAACACCAATCATCTTGCTCAACCACTACGTTGCACTGTACTTTTAGAATTATTTTAACAAAATGTCAATATAATGTCAGCCGCGAACGTGCATGACAGTTAGGGAGAACATTCCAAAGCAAACCATTTCATCTTTCTGAACCTTCACTCACAATCGTCAATTGTTTCTAGAATGTTTTCTTTGCACAACTCTCCCTATAAATTCTTCTGAATGACAGGGTTAAAACCAACCTGGAATTCGTTCAAGAAATATTTTTCTGTAGTCTATCCCGCATAATTATCTATCTCTGTAGAAATCTGAAATTCAATTGAGAGTGTAATATGGCAAAGGGAGGAGGAGAGGCTGTGGGAATCGACCTGGGGAGTAACATATACATCCTTGTAGGTGTGCGACAGCATGAACGCATCGAGATTATTGTGAATTCCAACCGAACGATAACCAAACGACATCATCTTACTTGGCCATCACTGTTAGTCTGACACTGAGAGCCTCATTGTCGACGCCACCAAAAGCAAGGTGGCCATGAATCCCACCAGCACGTTTATGTTTGGCCTTTCGAGGTCGTTAAGCCAATAATGAAATTTAAATTCAAGAGTAAGGAGAAGCTATTTGTGGCGGAGGAGATTCCGTCCATGGTGCTTATTAAAATGAAGGAAATCAGAGAAGAATTCGTTTGTAATCGAAATCAAAAACCTTAAAAACCTGAAGCAAAGCATGTTTTTTTATGTATATCTACCTGTTTCTGTAGTAGACCTCACTTTGTGTGAATTCATGGTAGACGTCACAAGTTTTCATGCTCTCAAGTAGCCAAGACAAATAAGTATTAAGAAAACCGCTGAGCCCAGCAAAGTGCCAAAAATAGTACATGGGAGACACAAGGAGCAAGGTGCTAGAAATAGAAGCTATAGAGTGAGCCAAGTGCCAGAGGAGAGAGAGGACATAGAAGAGTGAACACTGAAGGGCACAACAGCAAAGGAAAATAGAGACAGGAAGGGATAGTCTAGAAGGCTGATTGTTGACCTTTGACCATGCATGAACGATGAGGAGAGACTGCCAGTTGGCAACCACATGAGATAAGTGTCGAACTATATAGACATTTAGCAAATTGCATGATCCACACAGTAGCATTCCTGATCTTTTCCTTGACTATATAAAGATGTCTTTTCCTTGTAAGAAGGTTGTTTGTAGTTGTTATGGTTATTTTGTCGCTAGAGAATGGTTACTACTGTTAGTGTTGGTAAGGATTGTTGTTTAGTTCCAGATAGGAGGAAGCTGCTATTTTGCAGCTAGTTTGCAGCTAGTTTGCAGGGTCTTAGTTACAAAATAGGGAAACTTTTACCATTTTGCAGCAAAAACAAATTTTTTTAATGTATTTCTGCTATTAATGTCACTTGAAATACTTTTTTTTGTGTTGGATAATTTATCATGTTGTTTTGCTATATTATTGAGTTAGTATAGGTTGGTTGTGTTGACTATAATGAATGAGTTTTCCTTTTGAATATGGATATTTGTTCATGGGTACCTATTTTAATTGTTCGTATGTGTGCTGATTAGAATGGATGTGAGCTATGATAATGTTAGAGTAGTTACGTGTTATCTTCCAAGGGCATATCCTTTGCCCTCAAATGTTGAAACTGACTCATATCTCTGAAGCGTTTCAGGGAGATTTCTTACAAGGGATGTATTGTTTGGTTGAGTACACCATGCTACCATACAAATAAGTAACATACATGATAAAATAAATAAATTTAATATTCCATCCTAATATTTATCGAAACTATTAACAATCAAAACGTTAATCTATTTCCTTTCAGCATGATGCAGAAACAAAAGAAACATATAGAGACTGAGAGGGATCAGAACGTGAGCACGAAATCCCTGCACATATAGGGTCTTTCCCAGTCCCCGCGTGTAGGCTGCCGCTTGCCGGCCACAAATTTCTCGATAGAATATTCCTACACCAGTATCCACAATATATGCTGCAGAACCTCATCTTAATTGAATCCAGTATATTCTGCTCTTCGTTCATGAGTTTTATTGCTTATTTGATCTGTGTTTATGGGGGCGGGTAATTTTGCTCAAGGTTTTATAATTTTACACCAAATGCTTTTACTTTTGCTATGTGGTATGCCAATGATTCCGAGCGGACTCTTGCGTGAATGGCGAATTCAACGAATCTTGTGGGGAGAATTTTTTCTCTCGTCTTTAAAAATGGAAGTCTGTCCATTAAATATGAGAAAGATCTAGGCGCACGAAGTAATAAGGATTTATCCGGTTCGCCAATGGACCATAGGTTACAGGATACAGGTAATTTGTTTTTCAATACAAGCTAGGGCATCATTCCACCATTCTCAATACATGATTTATCTATGTTTACTGCACCATTCCCGTGGCAGATGACAGAAACAAGAAGGGAACAAAGACCAGTTCCTGAGGAACCGTGATTTAGATATTGACGATGAGAGAGAGGATGACATGGAGCAACATGCAGAGCTTGTTTTTCTGCTTCTGAGCACCTGTGCCACATGCACTGAAACCTGTGCATCACCATTCTCGAGGCGCACTCACAAGCGTTGGATTTTCGATGCATGTCCTGTATCCTGTGAGGAACGTCGATTTTCTGCCATCCGTGTGATTCAGCGGGGCTCACTCCAAAGAGTAAGGCCTTCGGCATAACTAGCATCCCTTACCTTCGTTACAAAGGTACGACCCCAATGCCCATTACAAGTGTGCAAACCCATTCAAAACTCATTACAAAACATGAAAACTCCAAGGTTTAATTGAAACAACTCTTTACACCTACAAACTGCATTTTTGTGAATTAAAAATAGGCTAAACACATGCTTTTCCAACCTAATAGAGCTTAGAAGACACAAATATCTATTTTCCAAGGCATTATTATCATTATGTAATTAATTGTGATTATGATACATGGTTTATGATGTAACTCCAATGTGAAAGATATTTTCTCGATAGAATGTACCTATGTCCATAAAAATGACGTGCACCCATCTCCCATATACATATTTGATATATTCATATTTATAATCCCTTACAAGTACACTTGCTTAAAAATATTTTCTACATTTGTGACACGGAGCATCATCTCTAGCGTGTACATAAGGGTAGCAACATCAAATTTTGGTTTTTCAAGTGTGTTTATGGAACCTAGGGGTTATTATGAGTCACTTAGATATGTTAGTTTGAGTTTTGGCTTTTTAAAATTTATATATTGTACTTTCCCTCCAAAGGGAAAAATTTGATGTTCTTAGATCTTGTTGCACATGACCAATCTACTTCACCATAGTGTATCCCTAACCGATGATGACACTTCCACCAATACACCTACATACGAGAAATCAACTGTTCTCACTTTCACTTCCTGAATGATCTAATTTCACCGACCGATTGATGAAGAAGTCCGACAATCGAAGAATCTCAGCAATGAGGATCATTATAGTGAAACTACTCTCCTATTCAATCAAGTTATCGAATCCAAAATGAACATTCTCCTCATTTCAATCATATCAAGAAAACGAAACCAAACACCACTCAAGAAAACAACATAAATCAAGAAAAAAATCACATCACATTCCATAAGAATTGCAATGTTCTTAATTGTAGCCACTATTGTTGATCACTGCCACTCGATCTTGAACAACATAGAAACCGCCACTAGATTCGACCATTGATTTTATCTGTTTTCGAAACAGAATGGAAATGGAACATTGATGACATGTTCCCCCAAAAATGTAAAATTTCAATTTATTCACACAACCAGAACACCGAAAAGAAAATCATATCAAACTGAAACTGAACTCGATAAATAAATAAATAAATCACACCACACATATGTCACCACAACTGATATTTGGCCCCGTTGTTGGCGCACGATGAGAGGAGTTTATCTCCCTCCATCCTCCGTTTCCTCCATCCTTCGATTATATGCACCTAACTCAACGAATTTAGCTTTTGAGGGGTCAATGGTTGTCGGGACGTTGGGTAACACCAAAAATGCGTTTGTAAGGTAATTTTTTAATAATAGGTTCACATTTTGACTCTATTGATGACATACAAAATTGAAACTTGAGGACCCGATCCTAATACATTAGCTTCTAAATGAAACTTCAAAAGGTGTGTATACACTTGAACACACCGAAAAACATGATCTCGTAGTTTGAAAACGTGATCTCCTATACAATATATGCTTTTGCTATATATATGACTACAAAATGCACAAATTTTCATGTGGGTGCAAATGAATGATACCCAAACACCAAAATAATACTAATATAGAGGTAAAATACGAACATGTGGAAACAATAAAGACAACAAAATGTGGTAGATAGGAAATGATCACTTGGAGGTCGAGATGATCCCAATGTAACTAGAGTTTGATAAAAAAATTCAACTAATACATGGATAAATATTATACGTGTCTAGAGCTTTAGATGGATTTGACCAATCGAATTTTATAATTCTAAGATTTTGAACACAATGTTTAGCAAGTTTCACAGAGAAGCCAACTATCACAATAGAGCAACGAATCAAACGTCTCTCTTTGATCTTCAGGATTGGAATGAGATGAACTCCCACTTAGATAAAACACGACTTTCCACGGATCAACGGATTTGATTGTTCTATAGAGAAGACAATGACATGGAATAAAATGACGTTTTTGAAGCCATCTATCATTTTATCCTGTCATAAAATTCAGCCCAGCGTTGAGCGCTTCTTAACATTGGATCTAAAACTATATGAAAAATGTAGATCCACAAAAAAATAGATGCACATTGAGTATTGATGATTTTATTCGCTCCTTCAAATAACATGTGTAAGATTTAATTGGTGAAAATTCAACACTAAGCCATATCGACTAGGGATCTCTCTTACTCTTGTTTCTGATTTCTACCGTATATGTAGATCTACTAATAGTTTAGAAGTGAATGTAAAACAATATGCTTCACACCACAAAGTTAACAAATGTATATGCAAGTCGATATATTATACTGTAGCTTCAACATCTACCAAAATTTAAACTATATACACGACTTCCATTGTCGGGATTAAGAGCATACCAACACTTCCCCTTAGCTAATTTCAACAACCCATTACGAGACATGGATAACCTCACTTTGATACCGGATGAAACAACACTTTGATTTAACACAATAGTGACTCAACTTCTCATATATTTGGGAGATCATACATATAAGAGAGACTTCTCCTATTATTTAGGAAACAACTCCACTCGAATAAACAGTTGTTCTAATAACTTGTGACAACATACTAACAACCTTATGAATATTTTTATTTACAACATTGACTCATCTTATATGAAATATATTAATATTACATTTAATTATCCACATAAATATAATGTGAGGCACTACATTCCTAACATTGGATAAGATTTTGCAAAACCGTAGAAGGTGTATAAGCATTGTGAATTATCAACAACTTGAATATTTTGAATGATTTGTTAAGATATCCACACTTAAAAATCCTTCCTAGGCATTCATAGTGACAAAGAGAACATGTTTTGGTGTTAAAACTCTTTAAGGACCGAGAACTTTGTTTTAGAGAGTAGGGTAGATGAAATTGAGTTGCTATTATAGTTTAATGATGAAAATACACATCGGTGTTGTGATTAAAAGCTAAGGAATACTTGTACATACCGGAGAAGGAAGATTTAACCTTGATTTTGTTCTGCTTTGAATTTATTTCAAAATTCTTAGCCTTGGGATTATTTACAAACCCTCCTAGGGTTTAGAACGAGGAAGGTGGTTGAGATTTAAATCTATTGATTCAACGTTTGGAAATTGTAAGAAATAATCTCGACATGACTCTCACACATATGGTAAAACCTTAGAGCCTAACATATTCCCTAGTTTCAACTTAACATGACAATATGGCTTAAGAATATTGTGTTGTACAAACCATAAGGAGATAAGACAAGAAATGATGGTTGAGTGAGTAAGAAGAAGAGTGGAGCCTAGAGATTGATTATATAATATATAACTAAAGGAAGGAAGGTGATTCAAGTAGTTTCAAGAGGCAAAAACTTATCACTTGTTTAAAATTTTTGACAATCCACATTCAAGTGATTGATACAATTAATGATACCTAAATGGAAGCTTGATTCAATGTGTTTGAGCGATTTGTTACAAAGGATGTTTCCTTGAAAGTTCACACACTAGTAAATTACCCAAAAAGGTGTCTCAACTGGGTTAATTTCTTTCACAAAAACTCATCTTTTTATTTTGATAATACCATTATAGCCATGTCTATGTATTTCCTAAGTACATCGTTGAACATCACTATTACAACCATTAACTTTTAGCACAATGACTAATTGATATGGTTATATCTAACTTTTTTATTTTGTGATATTATCAGTGCATTATTATTGTTATTCCAATCAATTATTTGGATGATTATATGTGTTGATGTCACTCATGGTTGTAAGCAATTTTTCATATGCAAAGAAAGGAACCTATCCGTAGCAACTTGTCCGCAACATAAGGAAATCATTCACAACAAAAAAACCCACATTTATGAAGATCTTTTAAAACAAGAAGTGATGGCACTTAATTCCTTACGCGCCATTGGAGAAGTAATTACAACCAAATGTGAAAATTGATAAACAAATCAATCTTTAATTTGGTCATTGATTAGAACTAGTGAAGAACTGATTGTTAGTTGAACACTTGTTGTGTGTTTCAAACACGTGTTGAATCTCTTACTTATTCTGTTGAAGAATCCTTGTTGTATTATTATTCTTCTTATGTTTTTTAAATAATAAGATATAAAGGAAAGGGCTGGTGCCTTGTAACAAGTGGATAAGAAGTTAAGTCAGATTTGGAATTAGGAAAAAGAGATTACTCTAATCTTTTGTTCCTATATGTAATGTTTTATGAAAATCAATAAAGAAATCTGAGTTCTATCATTTATTTTTTAGTTATAGAGTTAGGAAGGGATTAACACCCAATTCATGGCCCACTTGAGGTCTGCTAAATCCCTCCATTATTTCATTTCATGCATATTTCCTTAGGAACAATCTTCAAAATCTATAACTTTGTTTCAGTAATAGCATTTAGCAATAGTCCATTTTCAAGTCTAAGTTTTATTTTACTTTCAACATTGTTATGTGATATTTATTTCCTTTTCAACCTCTTAAATCAACTATAATTGTGCATACTTTTAAGATAAATATGTGAAATAAAATCCTAATATGATGATATTGTAGTAGTAAATAAATATACAATTAAGTAGATAAATGATACTCAAGTAAACTAAGTAATAAAGTACAAAACCCTAAGTGCGAAGAGAGGGTGAGAAGCCTTAGCTAGTTCATAGTGAAACCAAGACTATGTCGATTGGTAACCAGATGAACAAATGGCATGAGTGTCGTTATAGAGACCCGAAAAATGCAAATCGGGATAGATGGGTTAGATCGAGGAACTGGAGAGGGAAAGGAGCATCCGTGGGCACCCTAGGTCATGCTTTCTAGGTGCTTGGGTCTCATGTAAGAGCTCATAAAACATTCTCTCGAGGTGTCATAAGGTATTTTCTTTGGTCACTCCAAGATCTTCGAGGTCTCTATAAACCTGGAATGAAATATGAACCTAAGAACTCCTCAAATAGACATCAAATCCTAAAAAGGAAAGATGTAGAATGAGGGGTTAGATTGTCCTCAACTATCACAATGGTGAAATTATGATTGAGTGCTACACTACATCTCACACAAAATGTAGTTCTATATGTGTTTTTGTAGAATCATTCCCTAGATGGCTCTTGTGCAAGTCGCACTTGATAACAAGCAAATAAGCTAGATGTAAAGAAATGTAATAGATGTGTGCATGGAATATAATGAACTTCCCTCCTATGAAGTGTATGTAGAATAAAAAACCTTGTGTCTCTTATGATGGTGCTAGATGGATGCAATGGAGCTCTTAGATGCCTTGATGGATGCAACCTTAGGTGGCGATAGCTAATGCTTAGTACTTGGTCCTTATGATGATCATATAACTTTATATTTATATGATTACTTTCTTTGAATTTCGTAATTAACCCCGAAAATATTGGCTACTAAAAATATAAGATGCTCAAATGACTAGAAAGGACCAAAAAAGTGTGAGTAAATTACAAAGGGTTCAGGGGCACCCAAAGGGATGAGGGCACCTTGCAGCCGGCATCCCGGTTGGGTGTTGGTGTCTAGGATGATAAAATTTGGAGTATAAAAAGGAAAACTGAGAAAGTAAGGGTGTAAGACCAAAAATGGTAACATAAAACAAAGAAAGGTGGCCAAAGACATGGGTTAATTAGTAATTTTCTTACTTAGGAATCATATAAATAGTAGTTTGCAATCAATACTAGATAATTACTCAAAGTGTGTGATTTTGTGTCTATGTTTTCCCCCATGTTATGTTGGTGAGTGGAAAGATCGGTAACATAAATTAGATAGATATGCATACTTGATAACCATTTATATTGATGATGAAAGCATACCAAGGGACTAGACAAAGTGTGGAGTGATAAAAATGTGAAGCGTGGATGCTAAGGAGGAGAAAGTGCAAAAATGTGATGATGAAAATGAACCTAGGGTGGAAACGCACCTATAGATGTCATTATGTATCTATTATCGATGTCCATGTTGTTTTTGTTGATGTTGACGATGTGAAATGAAATTTATTTGTTACTTCCCATACGGATGGAACTACAAAGAGAAGAACAAACAAGCATTAAAATATGCATGTATATGTATAAAAAGTATGTAAAAAAATGTTGAAAATGTGTAAAAGGAACATGTGCACCTGATCCGTGATGAGGAAAAAGGCATAGAAAGGATCTTGAAGATGTTGTAAAATATCGAGTTTTTGTGTGACCTCACACCAATTGTGTCGATGTCATTTTTAGGGCAATCTCATCATGTCATGGAAGAAGTGTAGGGAGAAAATTATGGTGTTGTCCTCAAACCTTTAATTTTTTTCATAATGTAGAAACCACTTGGAGATGGTGTGCAAAATTTGTGAAAGTGCTAAGATTGTATGCCCTGTAAAATCCATTGTGTGGAGTTCTATAGACTATGTTGAACTACCAATTGATGTGTAATTTCCCACAGTTAGTGATATTTAAGAAGAACATTGTTGTGATAAAGACCCAACTCTGATTTTTAACCCTATCAAAAACTAAAAATTGTGTTATACAGGTCTTGTACTATAGATCATGTTGTATGGGGTGATT